>PVKC010048989.1:0-10808 GCA_004027635.1 Crocidura indochinensis | reverse complement strand
TATTGCCAACTCAGATTCCTTTCTGTAACAAATTGTATCATAGGGCTTCGAATATTAGATTTCAGTAACCCCAAAGGGCTAAGTATCTAATAAGCTCATAATCATAAAATAGCCTTTATGGTATAAAACTGAAATGTGGTAGTCTTCCTTGGACTTTACAACTGGTATATTAATTAATTTTAGTTACCTTGAAGCATTACTGCTGACTTTGAGAAGTTATTTTAAAAATGTGTTTCAAAGTCTGTTTACACTTAAGGATTTTTAAGTATATTTTTATTCCTAAGGGGAATGATTTATGTTTATTAAGTAGAACTTTTTCATCAAAATATAGTAATAATCATTGCTTTCTACATTAATTTGTTTTTTATCTGCTTTTTCCAGATATAGGATTTTTTATTATTTTATGTTTTGTAATAATTTTTATTGTGGGGCCCGGGAGTAGCATGGAGGTAAGGCATTTGCCTTTCATGCAAAAGGTCATCGGTTCGAATCCCGGTGCCCCATATGGTCCCCCGTGCCTGCCAGGAGCAATTTCTGAGCATGGAGCCAAGAGTAACCCCTGAGCACTGCCGGGTATGACCCAAAAACCAAAAAATAAATAAATAAATAAAATAATTTTTATTGTAATCAATGTGAATTACAAGTCTTTCACAGTAATATTTAAAGTACATAGTGACATTGAATCAGGGGTATTCCCACGACCAGTGTTGTCCTCCAATCCTGTTCCATTTATATAAAACACCAATATTCTAGGGGCTTTGCTGGTTTGACCATTCAGAAAGAGTATTCACACAGTTCAATCCTATACTTCCTTGTGAATTGTCCAACATTTCGTCCAAGTCATAATATCCATGTATAAATCTTAAAAACCTCATTCATGATTCAGTTTATCAGACTAACAAAAGATCCCAAGGGAGGGATATGCGCCTAAGTAAGATAGTTTAAGTACTAGAATGCAAATGGATTGCAAAAATGCAGGAAAAAAAATCAAGAGTAAGAAACAATAGGATCCAAAACAAATATCTACAAGCTGCTAAAATGTGCCAGGTAAGTATAGGATAAGACTGTTTAAGGTAGGGCTAGAGAGGTAGCACGGAGGTAGAGCATTTGCCTTGCATGTGGAAGGACAGCGGTTGGAATCCCGGCATCCCATATGGTCCCCCTCGCCTGCTAGGAGCGATTTCTGAGTGTAGAGCTAGGAGTAACCCCTGAGCGATGCCGGTGAGACCCAAACAAAACAAAACAAAACGAAAGACTGTTTAAGGGGCCCGGGAGATAGCATGGAGGTAAGGTATTTGCCTTTCATGCAAAAGGTCATCGGTTCGAATACCGGTGCCCCATATGATCCCACGTGCCTGCCAGGAGCAATTTCTGACCATGGAGCCAGGAGTAACCCCTGAGCACTGCCGGGTGTGACCACCCCCCCAAAAAAAAAAAGACTGTTTAAGGTAGTTTAGATGTAGGGACAAATTTTGTCTAGGAAATTATCAGACCTTCACTCTATATTTTAAGTACCAGTGACATTTAACAGCCCAAAGAATCCCTGTCTCCATTTATTCATCCCACCTTCACTTGCCTTGTGGTACTATTGAAGCAGGCAGGTAGGCAGAAAGGTATGGAAGGATGAGGAAAATGAATATCAAAGAAGACCATCAACTACCCTCCCCCATGGCAACCACAGTACTTTTGCCCAATTAGAAAGTCTCACTTGAGTTAGGTGGGAAAAACCCTATAAAAGTCAACTGGGTACTTGGTGCTCAAGCACACACCACACCCCAATATACCGCCTTGAGATATGGACTTTCATACTTCCACCCTGGGTTGTTTACATGAACAGTTTCTCTGCCTTTTGAAGAAATTGGTGTTCCCATTAAGCACATTATTCTCCATTTCTTTTTTTTTCTATTTTATTTAACACCTTGATTACATACATCATTGTGTTTGGGTTTCAGTCATGTAAAGAGCACCACCCATCACCAGTGCAACGTTCCCATCACCATTGTCCCAAATTTCCCTCCTCCCACACACCCCCGCCTGTACTCTGGACAGGCTCTCCATTTCCCTCATATATTCTCATTATTAGGACAGTTCAAAATGCAGTTATTTCTCTAACTAAACTCATCCATTTCTTATCTTCTCTCTCCTCTTTCTTAGTAACTTTGTAGCCCAACGAATGCAACACTTTAGAAGAAAACCTAGTTTTACTTTACTGCTTGTCTTCCTCTGAGATCCTTTTTTTGTTAGGGAAAGTGAAAGACCTGAAAGTAGTAGGCAAGGTCTAAGACTGACTGTCTATTTAATGCAAAGAGCAATTCCTCACTCAAGCCTGTGTCTTTTACTTTGATAAGAGATAATATCTCTCTGGAAGGTGTGGATTAAGTCCCTCGTTTTATAAAACAAGTACACATCAGGTGCTATATAATAATTATCTAGTGGGGTGGTGTCAATGCCTAGAGCTTTGCAGGGGACATTACAGATTTTATCAGAACTACCCACAGGTAGCAGAGCTAGGGAAAGAGAAAATGGTAAATGTCTTCTCGTTCTTCTCTACTTCACGTAAATCACCGTGGGGGCTTCTGTCACCACTATAATAATTTTCACTGAGCTTAGGGGCTAATTTTGTTTTATGACAATTGATTTGCTTCTGTTACTCATATTCTATAGAGAAGATAAAAATCTAGTAATTTATGGCTTTCAGGTCTAAGAACCACAGCAATGAAGTAGAAGAGGGAGATTTATTTTTAATCATTTGCAATTATATATTAAAAATACAAGTACCTGAGCACCAGCTTGACAAAAGTGTTGAATAAATAAACAATAAAGCACTACTAAAAAGAATGGAAGATGAAAGGAAATTTAAAAGCATCTACTGTCCATGAGTTGGAAGTGTTCAGATCATCAAAATTACTGTATATCTCAAAACATTATACAGATTCAATGTAGCTTCTATAAAAATTATATTTTTAGACATAGCCAAATCTATTAACACTTAAATGGAGTGAAGAAACCCTTAAATAGCCAAAAATATTGGGGAAAAATGGAATGATTTTTCCCCAAATTTTAAATTATATTTATGTTATGTTTCTTTATAATTTTTATAGTGTGCCAGTCATTTCTCAGGTGCTCTATAATAAATATAGAAGTTGACTAAATTCCTCCTACAAAGATGGGGTGATAATTCCTCCCTGTGTCTTTGGGCTAATGGGGACTCTTAAAAGCAACACCTGGAATTTATTCCTGATTCCCAGTGACAAGCAAAGAGGATCACAGCAAAAAAGAAAAGAGCACTGCTCTGTGGCCACACACTTCTGATAGAACATGAACCCCATTGCAACATGTAGTAGGAATCACTCTTCAAGCATGGCAATGGGAAAACAACACAGGACAAGAGTATGCATAGAAAATGAAGATGGCAGCTCTGATGACAAAAAATACCAACCAACTAATTAACCTCTCAGATAAGGAGTTTAGAATAGAAATATGGAGAATGTTCGTAGAACTCAAAGAAAGCATATATTGATCTGAACAAATCACAACTATAGAAATCATAAAACTCCAAGCTGAAATAATGGGAGTGAAAATGCTTTAGAGGAAATGAAAAAAAAAAACTCTATGGAAAGCTTCTCCAATAGAGTAACAGCAACTGAAGACAGAATTAGTGAGCTGAAAGATGAGACGCATAGTAATTCCATACTGCAGAAGAGATTGGAAAAGAACCTTAAAGCAAATGACCAGACAATGGAAAAATTACTAAAATATTGTGATGTGAACAGATGAAAATAGAAATGTTCGATAAATTCAGCAAAAATAATGTAAGATTCATTGGAGTCCCAGAAACCGAGGAACAATCAAAAGTCAAGAACATCATTACAGAGAAACCCCCAAAGCTAGAGACTGCAAGCAAGCAAATTCTGCATGCCTGAAGAGTACGAGCTAAAATAAATCCAAAGAAAAGCACCCCGAGACACAACCTAGCCACACAGATAGGGGTAGAATACTGAAACCAGCAAAATCAAAAAGGGAAATTACATTCAAAGGAGAATCCTTAATATTTACTGTAGACCTGTCCCAAGAAATCATCAAGGCCAGAAATCCGTGGTGGTATATAGTGACAAACTCAATGAAATGAATGTTTCACCTAGAAAACTACACCCAGCCAGACTCACTTTCAGGTTTGAAGGAAGTATACATGGCTTCACGGATAAACAACAGCTCAGAAACTTTACAAACTCAAAACCAGGCATAAAAAGAAAAGCTGAAGGTCGACTTTAAGGAAAGAAAGACCAACAGATACACCAAACTTCTACACAAAGATGACAATAAATTTCATGACTAAATGCACCTGCTAAGAGAAACAGAGTGGTAAAATGGATCAAAACGTTGAATCCAACGTTATTTGGCCTACAAAAATCCAATATGAATAGTCAAAACAAGGATAGACTCAAAATCAAAGGCTGGAGAAAACTCATGCAAACAATAAACACCCTTAAAAAACCGGGAGTGACCATATTAACATATGATAGAAACTTTAGACTCAGAAAAGTTGTAAGGGACAAAGATGGTCATTTTGTACTAATCAAAAGATATGTACAGCAGGAAGAAATTATTCTTCTAAACATATATGCACCCAATGATGGATCAGCAAAATATTTATTACAACTGTTGACAAAACTGAAAGAAGACATCAATAGCAACAGAATAATAGTAGGAGACCTCAAATCTGCTCTGTCAACCTTTGATAGGCCAAACAAGTTGAAATCCAACAATAATATACTAGCTAAAAAGAGAAATGGAAAAAAATTGGGCTAGTATTTATATATATATATATATATATATATATATATATATATATATATATATATATATATATATATATATATATATATATATTCCTCCGTCTCCAGAAAACTGGATACACTTTCTTCTTCAATGCGCATGGGTCATTCTCCAATAGACCACATGCTGGCCCATAAAACATATCTCCATAAAGTCAAAAGGATAGAAATTGTACAATCTACCTTAACTGACCACAAGGCACTAAAATTAGATGTGAATTGCAAAGAAACACAGAGGAAAAACTTTAAGACCTGGAAACTAAACAGTTAATTACTGAACAACCAGTGGGTCAGAGATGAAATAAAACATTCCTGTAAACAAATGACAATGAAGACACAATTTGTCATATTTTATGGGACACAACAAAAGCAGTATGAAGAGGAAAATTTATAGCCTTGCAAGCACATATCAGAAAGTAAGAAGAAAGCTATATAAAAACTTAATGTCACAGAATTTAGAACTAGAAAATGACTAACAAAATAAACCACAAACAGGTAGGCAGAAGGAAATAATAAAGCTTAGAGCAGAAATCAATGAAATAAACAATTAGAAAGATCAACGATAGCAAAATTTGGTTATTTGTAAAAATAAACAAGATTGATAAAACACTAGCAAAACTCATAAAGAAACACAAAGACAAAAATCTAATACACTGTATTAGGAATTAAATGAGGGAGATAACCATAGATACTGCAGAGATTCAAAGGGTAATCAGAGACTTCTTTGAGAAACTCTATGCCACGAAATATGGAAATTTGGAGGAAATTAATAAATTCTTGGACTCTTATTTTCTTCCATGGTCAAAAAAGGATGATCTTGCATATCTAAACAGACACATCAATATTAAGGAAATTAAAGTGGTAAGCCCAGGCCCAGATAAATTCATTAACGAATTCTTTCAAACCTTTCAAAAGGAACTTCTACCAATCCTCTGAAGGCTCTTTCATGAAATTGAAGAATCAGGAACACTCCCAAATAGGTTTTACAAAGCTATCATCACCTTGATACCAAAACCAGAGATACTGCAAAAAAAAAGAAAGAAGGAAAGAAAGAAAGAGAGAGAGAAAGAGAGAAAGAGAGAAAGAAAGAAAAAAGAAAAAAAGAAAGAAAGAAAGAAAAAGAAAACAAAAGAAAACAAAAGAAAAGAAAAAGCTACAGACGAATACAGACCAATATCCCTGATGAACACAGATGCAAAGATCCTCAACAAAATTCTGGCAAACAGGATCTAATGCCTCATCAAGAAGGTCATTCACCATGACCAAGTAGGTTTAATCTAATGAATGAAAGGATGACTTAACATCTGTAAATCAATCAAAATAATACACCATATAAAGCAAAAGAAAAATAAAAACCATATGATCATATCAGTAGATGCAGAGAAAGTATTTTATAAGGTTCAACACACATTCTTAATAAAAATTCTCATCAAGATGGGAATAGAAGGAACTTTTATCAATATAGTAGAGGCAATGTACCACAAGTCAATGGCAAATATTATTCTCAATGGAGATAAACAGAAAGCTTTTCCTCTAAAATCCAGTACAAGACAAGGCTGCCCTCTCTGACCACTCCTATTCAACATAGTGTTTGAGGTTCTTACCATAGCTATTAGACAAATAAAAGATATCAAGGTCATTCAGATAGGAAAGGAAGAATTCAAGCTCTCACTATTTTCAGATGACAGGATACTATATTTAGAAAACCCTAACACTCTACCAAAAAAAAAATCCTAGGAACAATAGATTTATATAGCAGAGTGGCAGTATACAAAATTAACACACAAAAATCAATGGCCTTCTTACACACCAATAACAATAGAGAAGAAGCGGATATAAAAAAAAATAATCCCAGGGGCCGAAGAGATAGCATGGAGGTAGGCATTAGCCTCGCATGCAGAAGGATGGTTTGAGTCCCAGCATCCCATATTGTCCCCTGAGCATGCCAAGAGCGGTTTCTGAGAGTAGAGCCAGCAGGAACCCCTGAGTGCTGCCAGGTGTGATCCCCCCCAAAAAAAACGAAAAAAAAAACACAAACAAAAACAAACTCATTTATGTTAATGTTACACAACCTCAAATATCTTAGAGTCAACTTAACTAAAGATGTGAAGGAGGTATACAAATTAAACTACAACACCCTGCTTCAAGAAATAAAAGAAGATATGTAGAAATGGAGGCATATACCCTGCTCATGGATTGGTAGAATTGACATAATTAAAATAGAAATACTACCAAAGGCATTGTACAAATTTAATGCAATCCCTCTAAGAATACAAATATCATTCTTCAAAGAAGTGGATCAAACTCTCCTGAATTTCATCTGGAAAAATAAACACCCAAGAATAACTAAAGCAACCCTCAGGAAAAGGAATATGGGAGGCATCACTTTCCTCAACTTTAAATTGTATTACAAAGCAATAGTCATTAAAACAGCATGGCTTTCCAGTAAAGACAGACCTTCACACCAGTGGAATAGAATAGAGTATTCAGAGAATGCTCACCAGAAATACAATCAATTAATCTTTGATAAAGGGGCAAGAAATGCAAAGTGGAGCAAGGAAAGCCTCTTCAACAGTGGTGTTGGCACAATTGGTCAGCCATTTGAAAAAATTGGACTCAGAATTCCAGCTAACACCATGCACCACGGTCAAATGCGAATGGATTAAGACCATATCAGACCTGAAACCATAAAGTATATAGAACAACAAGTAGGTAAAAACACTCTAGGACATTGTAACTAAAGGTATTTTCAAGGAAGAAACAGCACTCTCCAAACAAGTCGAAGCAGAGGTAGACAAATGGAACTATATTAATCTCAGAAGCCTCTAAACCGAAAAGGAAATAATGCGTAGGATACAATAGCCACCCACAGAATGGGAGAAGGCATTAACCCAATATCAATCAGATAAGAGGCTAATATCTAAGATATACAAGGTATTGACAGAACTTAACAAGAAAAATATCTAACCCCATCAAAACATGGGGTGAAGAAATGAACAAATAATTTTTCAAAGAAGAAATTTCAAATGGCCAAAAGGCACATGTAAAAATGCTCCACATAACTAATCATCAGAGAGATGCAAGTCAAAACGACAATGAAATACCATCTTATACCATAGAGACGGACACACATCACAAAATACAAGAACAATCAGTGCTGGTGGGGATATAGAGAGACAGGAACTCTCATTCACTGCTGGTGGGAATATTTAGTCCCACCCTTATGGAAAACAATATGGAAATTCCTCATAAAAACTGGAAATTGAGCTCCCATTTGATCTAATTATAACACAAAAATTCAATACAAAAAATCAATTCCTCACACCTATATTAATCGCAACACTTTTCACAATAGCCAAACTCTGGAAACAACCAACCAAGATGCCCTTCAACAGATGAATAGCTAAAGAAACTGTGGTACATATACACAATGGAAATTTTCCTATACATGGGTGCACACACACAGAATAGTCTAACTCATCTATGGATTTTAAGAAAAATTAAGACAGAAATAATTCAGAGATGAGGGTCAGAAGAACCTGCTCAAGCTATGAAGCTCACCACAAAGTTTGGTGAGTGCATTTAGAAAAATAACTACACTGAGAACTATCATAAAAATGTCAGTGAGTGAGAGATATAGAAAGTCTGTCTTAAATACAGGCGGGGGCAGGGGAAGGAAGAGTTGGAGGCATTGGTGATGGGGTCATAGGTGAAGGATTTTTTTTTTGTTATGACTGAAACCCAACTACAATTATGTCTGCAATCATGGTGTTTAAATACAGAGATTATTTAATTAAAAACAGAACACTAAAAACAATCATGACAATGTTAATGATTGAGAGAAGTAGAATGCCTGTCTAGAATACAGGCATGGGGTGTGGGTGGAGGGAGATGAGGTGCATTGGTAGTGGGAATGTTGCACTGGTGCGGGGGGGGGTGTTCTTTAAGGTCTTTGCTAAAAAAAAAGAAGTTGACTGTATTACTAATGAAAAAATACTATCCACCCCATATCAATGAAAAACAAGTAAGTAGCAGTTTTAATGTTGATTAGTAATAATGTTAATGTATTTTAATTGGAAACTTGTAATTAATAATTGCATTTTAAAACTTAATGGAGGAGCCACAGAAATAGCACAATGGATATGGCATTTGCCTTGCACATGGCTGACATGAGTTCGATCCCCAGCATCTCATATGGTTCTCTGAGCCTGTGAGTAGTAATTTTTGAGCACAAAGCCAGAAGTAACCCCTGAGTGTATCCAGGTTGGCCCAGAAGTATACAAACAAATTATTGATAACTCTAACAATTTTATTACATTTTACAATGATTATATTTTATTAATATAATATATTATGTATTATATCTGATAATATATAATTGAGTTTCATGTGAATAGTATTGTTTTGCTTAACTTCTAAAAAGTAAACATTTTAAAAGTAATAAAATACATTAAAATAAAATAAGTTACTTCTACCTAATTTAAGTGGAAGGTTGAAGAAAACGATCTAGAGTCTATTAGATTTATTAAATACACAATGTTGGAAGTTTTTTTATTATATTTGGGGAGGGCACACCCAGTGACGCTTAGAGGTTACTCCTGGCTATGCGCTCAGAAATCGCTCCTGGCTTAGGGGACCATATGGAACGCCAGGGATGGAACCCATCTTTACCCTGAGTCAGGTACCATCACTCTAACCCCTGAAAGCATAATGTTAAAAATAAAAACTTAGCGGCCTGGGAGATAGCATGGAGGTAAGGTGTTTGCCTTTCATGCAAAAGGTCATTGGTTCGAATCCCGGTGCCCCATATGGTCCCCCGTGCCTGCCAGGAGCAATTTCTGAGCATGGAGCCAGGAGTAACCCCTGAGCACTGCCGGGTATGACCCAAAAACCACAAAAAGAAATAATAATAAAAACTTAAACTCAAAGGAAATTCCATAATGTTCCCAGCAGATCTATCAAATAATACTCAATTAATCAGAAGAAACGATCTGGTATAATAAAAAGTAAATGAAGTGGAGGTCTCATTTAGAATACTCATTTATAATACATCAAGACCATCACTTAGAACTAAGTTGCACTATATCTCTCTCTGGCCCCTAGTTTTGTGTTTTTTTTTTTTGAAACATTTGTGGTACCAGGATTGCATGATAACATTTAGCTCTAAATTGCTAAACATTTACACAATTATAAATGATTCCAATTCATCAGATTTCCAATTAAAAAGTAAACATTTACTTTCTTATCCCAAAATTTCATAATTTAAAAATTAAAAATAATTCTTAAAAATTGTGCAAACTTAAATAATTAGTAAATAGAAAACTACTAAAACTTTTCAGTTATATCTAATATATTATTAGCAGAAGCAAATGAAGTGGTACGAAACAAAATTAACCTTGACACTGAGTGAAAACTCTAACAGTTACTATAGGGAAGTGAAGGTGGGATGAATGGGTAGAGGGTTTTTTTTTTTGGTAATTGGATGTCACTTGTACTTTGTGGGAGTGCTGAGAATTATACACGTTAAAAGGTGTGAAGATAAACCGTGAAACTCTCTAATCATGTAAACTTATAATGCACAATTAAAAAAGAAAGAAAATCATGACATAAAAATTATTCAAAGAATTTGTTTAAAAATAAGTGTCTCATCTCATTGACATCAATGTCTAAGATGATTTCATTTCTTTTTCTAAGGAACTCTTTCTTCCTTATGTTTATTTATATTATGAGGGGCTGGCGAGGTGGCGCTAGAGGTAAAGCACTACCTCTACTAGCTTCCTTGCAAGCACTAGCCAAGGAAGGACCACCTTTCGATCCTCCGGCGACCCATAAGGTCCCCCCAAACTAGGGGCGATTTCTGAGTGCTTAGCCAGGAATAACCCCTGAGCATCAAATGGGTGTGTCCCGAAAAACCAAAGAAATAAAAATAAAAATATAATACTAGGAAACTCCTACCATTTTTATTAATGTTAA
>PVKC010048988.1:0-10793 GCA_004027635.1 Crocidura indochinensis | reverse complement strand
GCTAACCTAGGACGGACCGTGGTTCGATCCCCCACTTCCCCATATGGTCCCCCGTGCCTGCCAGGAGCGACTTCTGAGCGAATAGCCAGGAGTAACCCCTGAGCGTCACCGGGTGTGGCCCAAAAACCAAAAAAAAAAAAAAATGTATTTGAAATGCTGTGGACATGCATGGTTAAAAAAATAAGTGCCCTTTGTTTCTTGACTTATTTGGCCATCATGTTTGCTGGAATGAAATATTACCTGAAACTTTGAAAGTGTATATCACATGGTAGAGCTAGAGCACTTCTATTGGAACCATCTTCCCACCACATTGGAAGGTTCCTGGGGGTTTAAATTTTTTACTGATGGATTCACTCCATTTCCACCAGTGCTAGAAAAAAGGTGGTTTGCATTAGGAGTTTTGGAATGATTGAATCTCATCAGCCCTCTGGCCTTTTTAATGAGCAAAATGAGTGAGCCAGAGATTCTGACAACTTCCTGAAGGTCAGACCACAAAGCAAGGAGAAGCTCCATCCTGACTTCTGGGTTGGTTACTTACAGTTGAGGCCTCCTCAGTGTTCTCTTTTTCAGACCTGGTTGGTCCATTGCTGACCATTTCTGTCATTCTCAGAGCATTCCTTTGTGGTTTATTGACATTTAATGAGTGTTTTTGTTCCTGTAAAATAATTTACATGTTTACTGCTGATGCCAGCATTCATAAAAAGTGAAGCACATTTAAATAACTGCATTTTACCTAGGGAAGATAAATTACAGTTGCCCATCAATAAATAGATAACTTTCATAGCCACCAAGATTATTAGATTGTGGAAGACAATAAATTTGTGCCCTCCCTAGTGAGTCTCTAGCCTTAAAAAATTCACAGCTAATTATCTGACAGTGAAACAATGAATGTAGATTTTTTTCATTTATTTACCAGTATTCTTTTCCTTCCTAATCACCCTTGTGGATGAAGAAATTGATTTTATCATTCTTTTCTCCCTCCTCTGCTCTAGAAGGGTAATATATGTATAAATTAAATGTAGCATAGCATAGGTAAGCATAGATTACCCTGTATCTGAGGCCATTCCAGGAGCCATATTTGCATGTTAAGTGGAGTTGTGTGCCATGAAGGATAGGTTTATAGACTGGACCTGTAATGAAGTTGAGACTCATGTTGCCACATTTTTCTTACTGGGGGTGGGAGGGGAATCTAGAGCTTTTTAGTGCAAAGAGTATAAATTCACTTCCTTTTCAGAAAGCCTTCTTTTTACAAGACTTTATGGGAAACAATCGGTTCAATTACTTTAGTTAAAAATCATTTCAGGATGTAGAATATTAAGGTATTTCTTGAGGGTATTGAGAATCTCCCCTCCCCAACTTTTCACTGGCTGATTGATACCTGGTTTTATACTAACAGATTTAGCAGATTCCCAAATTCTGTTTCTATTTGTCCAAATCTGTTGGTCATATCCTAGGAGGATCATAAGGCTACTAAGATCATAATTGCATTTCTGATCTGGTCCATCTATGTAGTGTTGGGAATTGAGGAAGAAAATATGAAAGAATCCTCATCCTCTTTCATTAAGGTAAGATAGAAAGGCCATTCTGAGGATTATAGAGGATGGTAGTGTACGTGTGTGTGTGTGGGGGGGGCTTTTTATTTAGAGATTTTTCAAATTTTGATTCTAAGTTTGTAGTATTATTTAAATCATAGCACATTACCAATGCACCTTTATTTTATAATGCAGGAAGACTTAAGAAATTATGATTTCAGATAGCATAGCTTTATTTGGAAAGTTATTGTATGGAACACAGAGTAGGTGTGCAGTATATGTGCTCTCTTCGGTAGTTGGTAGTGGGCTCTGGATTATACATATGCTTATCACAAATGCAAGACATACTCATGTTTGTGTGTGCAGTACACACAGCCAAAACCATCAGTTCGTCGTCATCCTGTTTCTTGTTTCAGTAGGACTGAACTAAATCAACGGAGTCAACTGAAATGTTGACCCAAGTGCATTATGACTCAAGTTCATGTGGAAAATCAGAGCCTGTTAAATTATCTTAAACTAGGATCAGACAGTGATATGAACATTTAGTGGAAATAAAAATATGTTGAGACATGAACATCAAACCCAAAGTCAATGACGACAGAATCAATACCCAATTTACAACAAGCTGTACAAATGGGGCCCAACTACACTAGCATTATGGAGGTAAAGAGGAGAGATATGGGATGCATGCTGGGAACAGGGATGGAGAGAGGACAACACTGATGGCGGGAATGCCCCTTATTCATTGTCACTATGTGCCTTAAATATTACTGTGAAAGATTTGTAAGTCACTTTGGCCACAATAAAAATTAAAAATGTTGATTCCTGTAAAGATTTGTCAAAAGCAGCTGTCAGTCAGCTCTTCTCCTGTTTCTGCCTATGCTTCTACCTTTGATTTCATTATCCAAGTCAGAAATCTTGGCATGCTTTTTTTTTTTTTAACCTATTCTTTTCTTTGTGTTTGAGCTGCCTAACTGTTTTGTTTTGTTTTTGGGGGGGTCATACCCGGCAGTGCTCAGGGGTTACTCCTGGCTTTATGCTCAGAAATTGCTCCTGGCAGGCTCAGGGGACCATATGGGATGCTGGGATTCGAACTACTGACCTTGTGCATGCAAGGCAAATGCCTTACCTCCATGCTATCTCTCCGGCCCTCTGACTATTTTGATGAAAGCTAATATTGCATAAAGATGTTAATGTAGGCAGCTAATTAGCAATAAAGCTAGTGTGTCCATTTATACACAGAAATACTATATAATCTCAATTTGAGGGAGTTTGGGTTATATCTGGCGAGGTGGGGGGCTAATTCTGGGGGTTTGGAAGACCACACATTGTGTTTTTTTGTTTGTTTTTTGGGCCATACCAAGTGATGCGCAGGGTTACTCCTGCTATGCGCTCAGAAATGGCTCCTGGCTTTGGGGACCATATGGGACACCGGGGGATTGAACCGCAGTCGGTCCTAGGCTAGCGCAGGCAAGGCAGAGATGCCTTACTGCTTGTGCCAGCACTCACAAATAAAAAACAAAAAAGAGACTACACATTGTGATGGACCTAAATGAAAGCATGTACTGTATCTCTTCAAACTACTTCTGCAGCCATTATGTCAATTTTAAGGCCTCTACTCATTTAATTAGTTTCCAATGCTCCTCTATATAACAGTCCTATAAGCCCTGTCTCCCTTAGCCCTGTGGTATAGTGATGAGACCCATGTTTTCCAGTAATTGCAAAATACCAGGTGTGGGTTAGGAAAAACATTCTAGCCTCCTTCATCTGAGGAAAATGCCGGATTGGATTATGGTTCAGCAAATATTCATTCCCTAAGACCCTGTCCTCCCCCTGCCTCCCAGAGAGCAACGTGCCCCTTCCCCGACATCGATTTGGGTTTGGATGTATAGTCCAGTAGCCTCCATAACCAGTGGAACATTAGCAAATGTGCTGTGAGCAAAATGTGCTTGTGCATTTGGACTTGTGTGGAATCCTAGATAAGCTGCAGATAGATGTGGGGAGAAAGAAACGCTTCTATCGCTACCTTTGTTACTTTATGATTGTGGCAGGAGCTGAAAAGGTGCACAGGAACCATCCTTTCTTTGAGATGGTTTCTGGGGGCACTAATTTGATTGTGCTCTCAGTTTTCCCTTAGAACGAAGAACAAGCTTCTATTGTAGATTGTGCTGTTAGTCATTGGGGGAGAACCTGGTTTGAAGGAATACTAGTTGTATACTTTTAGAAGGATGCTGGTTGAATTTGGTGCTTGCACCCTGCAGACCTGTCTCTACTTCACTGGCCTCAGCCTCCTTTCTTGTGGGGGTGAAGTGGATGTTCCCTTAGTTGAGAAAAGGGCAATAGATGTACAAAGATCGGTTCTTTAATTATGGAGAGAGTCTATTAAATTTCCATTTTGTCTTTAGAAGTAAACATACAGGAATCCGGAGGAGGCCAAACACCTCTTTATAACACTGATTGTCTTGGGCTAATGCCTCAACTGTTCCTTTAGCATCATTAGAGGCCGATCCTACTGTGTAGATTCATTTGCAAACAAAACTGATTAGAGAGGGAGGCTTTGTTCTGGGGAGGGTGTGTTGTGTGTGTGTGTGTGTGTGTGTGTGTGTGTGTGTGTGTGTGTGTAAAACACATTTTGTGTACTTTTTTAAAGAAAAGGTTACAAGCTCATTGTTTAAATCCCTTACTTTCTATGGTACCTTTATTTTCCCTTTACCTAGTAAAAATGAGGGGGGGTGTTCTTTATTTCAAAGGGTGTTGGAATCAATTCTTCAAAAGAGAAGCCTGAAAAAAAGGACTATTGTGTAAAAAGCTCAGAAGGTTTTCTGAATTCCCTTTCTTGCCCATTTCTACACATGATCTTTCCCTTTGCTCTGAGCTCCCCCCTCTGGCATCCATGGTATATTTCTCTTCTATTATTGCAAACTTCAAAGCTCCCCCACTATGTCGGTTTGCAAACCCCTCTAGATTGTAAAGTGATGGCAAGGATTACTTTTATTTCTTACTTTTTTTTTTTTTTCATTATTGGCTGGTGGTGATGGTGGTTGTGGATTAAAGAACCCAGAGGATCTGCCTGCAACATTTGTTCACTTTTAATTCAGTGCAGAAAAAAAATCGAAAGCTCTCATGCACCATTGATGTTGCTTCAAAGACACTTTGAGCTTGTTTAACCATTTTTAAAAGCTTGTGCGCTAGCACTGAAATGAGGGGCCTCTTCAACAGACCTCACAATTGTGCTTGTAATAACAGACAAATCCATATGGCTCTTTGTTTTCATAATTAAAGCTTTATTCTCACCGCTCCCCCACCCCTTCTTAAATGGCTATCTTTGTTCTAATAGCTACTGATTGCTTTATTCGAAGTAAGCTCTTAAGGATTTTGACCCTCCCCCCTTTTAAAATTGGTAATGCTCAATTCACTTAGCACAATTCAGAATTGTGATTTTTTTCAGTGTAGCTTAATATTGCACAAAACAGTCTCATCCTCATTAAAATCCAAAGACTATATTTTTGCATTTTAAAAAGGTGGGATATTTTATAAAAATATATTTTTTATTTTTGATCTGTAGGGGATGAAAAGCTTTCCTCCTTCTTAGGGTTCCACACTGGGTCTGAAAATTAGGCCGAGAGCGATTAATAGGAGAAAAGTATGTGATTAACTTGATGTAAGTTTCCTGTGCTATGAAAACCCTTAAAGTCAAGTAAAGAAAGACTTGAGGGCCAGAGAGATAGCATGCAGGTAAGGTGTTTGCCTTGCATGCAGAAAGACGGTGTTTCGAATCCCCGCATCCCATATGCCCCCCACCCCCCAGCCTGCTGAGATCAATTTCTGAGCGTAGAGCCAGGCGTAGCCCCTGAGTGCTGCTGGGTGTGACCCAAAAACCAAAAAAAAAAAAAAAAAGAGAAAGACTTGAAAGGGGGCCGGAGTGGTGGTGCAAGCAGGAAGGTGTCTACCTTGCCCACGCTAGCCTAGGATGGACCACAGTTCCGTCCCCTGGCATTCCATATGGTCCCCCATGCCAGGAGCAATTTCTGAGTGCATAGCCAGGAGTAACCCCTGAGCATCACTGGGTGTGGCCCAAAAACAAAACAAAACAACAAAAAAAGGAAAGACTCAAAGACCACTCAAAATCTTGGGAACTCTCCATTTTCTTTAGCTTGAACACATGAAGACTTATGGAGAAATGACTGAACTTAAAGCTAGGGCCAGATTGATAGTACCATAGCTGATGTACTTGCCTTGCATGCTACCATCTCCTGCAGCACCTGAATACCTCCAGGGACCAACTGCTGAGCACCAGTAGTCGTGTTCCTCAACCATTGAGGATGGTGAGGAAGATTTTAACAAATTTTCTTAGTCTTCTTAATAAAAGTCTTTCTTTCCTTCTGGCAGAGGACATAGTTCACAGAAGAATTTCCTCTTTTGCTTTAAAAAAAATAAAAGTGATCAGGGCATTTTCCTGGTGTTTGTTGTTTTTTCAGTTGCCTTTACCACCATTCTGTATTCCAGCCCAGCAGATTTTGGGTATCATACTCCAGCCCACTCCAGCCACTTTTTGCTACCCAATATTACAAATGTTCGACCTTTCCCAGACAGGAGGACCAACCCTTTTGTACCTGATAAATGGATAATTCCTTTAAGCTTTGCAACCCCTACCCTAGTAGTGTGTCAGATGATACTTTTATTACATAGGGAGGACATTATAGTGTCTCCCCCTCTGTGACCCAACCTTGGACATACATTTCTTTCTGTCCCTGTGTCTACTATTGATGCCTTCTGTTGTTCGCCTCCCTGTGACATGTCTGGTGATGTTCATCCTAGTCATTTGTTGGGACAATTCAAACCTCACAGGCTCCTCTTGCCTTTCCTAGTGCTCATTTGAAGCAGTGAGACTTGAGTGTAGGTAAGAAATCAGGAAACTGGCATTTCCCCCAGTTGTGCATTAAAGATTCTGTCCCAGGTGAGTTTGGGTATGGAAATGAGGGCTCTTCTCTCCCAGTCTTGTGTTTTAGGTTCTTTTTGTTCAGGTTGCTTGGTACATTTGCTATTAATTATTTTTTCTTTTTGTTTTTGGGCCACACCCTGTAACACTGAGGGGTTACTCCTGGTTATGCACTCAGAAATAGCTACTTGCTTTGGGGGACCATATGGGATGCAGGATGCCAGGGATCAAACCAAAGTCAGTCCTGGGTCAGCTGTGTGCAAGGCTAATGCCCTGTCACTGTGCTATTGCTCTGACCCCTGGTATTAATTATTGTTAATTGTTAATAATTGCAATCAGATGATATATAAACTTATTTCTTGTCAAGTTCTGCCACTTGAGACAGTAAAGAAAAGAGGAAATGATTTAATTGTGGACAAAATCTGTCTACTATGTTTCATGGACCCCTGCCTCTGAGGAAAATGCTTCATTTTCCAGAAATTCGTTGGTTTCCAAAAGTCATTGAATTAGGTATAAAGTTTCTGTCATAGCATGCTACTCTTCCTGGATTGTATTGAATGGACACGTAAATAATTATATAAACTTAATAATATACAATTGATTCTGTGAGCATTGAAGCTAGTGGGTTTTTTCTTTTTTGACTTTAATTCTTGTTTATATTTTGTCCTCTCAATTTGTTTTTTTATTTTTTAAATAGCGTTATGTATAATAATTATCATATTTTATATTAGCCCCTTAGACATAATTTATTTTAAAGCTAAAAGTCTTATACCACTTTTACCTGTCTTACTCTGTTTCTCTCACCTCTGGTTTCTGGTAGCCCTTTTTCTAGTCTTTGGTTTTGGGAATGTATTATTTATCTTTGATTTATCACTCAGGGTTTATCCAGGTAGTTCATATGGCAGGATGTTCTTTTTCAGTTGTGTAATATTCCACACAAATCTTGGTTATCCATTCATCTGCTGATTGGCACTGGTGGCAGTGATATTTACAAGAGCCAACGTCTGAAATCAAGTTCTTAATTTCTTTTTGTTGATCTTCCATTCCTAAGGTGTAGTATAAGGGTTTGTAAATTATTTTGAACATATTTTTTAGAATATGTTTGATTTTCAACAGATAAGATCAACTCAGCTCTTTCAAGACTTTGATGCTCTTAATATGATTTTTGGAGAAGGGTTGATTTTTTTCTTGACCTTTAGACAAAGTAAGCGAATTTGTATTGGATCGATCCTAAAATGGTCTGGGCCTCTTTGACTCCCATTTTATAATGTCTCCCTTGGATTTTTCTGTACTTGTTAATTTATTAATTTTAAATTTTGTCTTCTGAATGAGAAGATCTTGAGTCTGACTCTGTCTCTGTGGACTAGCAGTTTTTCTACTCAAACAATTGTACTGCTTGGGTTCTCCTCATTTGTTATGAGTGGTAAAACTTCCTTCTCAAAAATCAGGACTAAATCACCAAATCATTTCCCCTTTCCTTTATTAAATCTCTCTCTTGATATTTAATTCTTTTATTTTTGGGCCTCATCCAGTGGTCAGGGCTAATGCCTGGCCCTGTGCTCAGGGTCACTCTTGGTGGTACATGGGAACCATACACAGAACTAGGGTTTGAACTGGTATGGGCTGAATGCAAGGCAAGTGCCTTAAACATGCCTTCTGTCTCCCACTTGAGATTTCTGTCTCCTAACCACCTACTTCTGGGAGAGAATGCTCCATTATCTGAAATTCTTAATTTCTCGATAGAAGGCAGTATGTCCCCCTAATGATAATTTGTGTCTTATAGAACAGCTTTTTAGTGTAGTCATTCTTTACAGAGTTCATATGTGCCAGATTTAGGGACTCTATTGGAAGACTAGGAATCATATGAGGTAAATGGCCTTTGTGTAGCTTTTCCATATGTGAAAACAATGACTTCTGGTTGAAGTCCTTCAACATGTGGTTTCAATATATGATACAGGGAATGTGGTATTCTCTACTCAAAGATTTTCTTTTTGCTTATATTTATAATAATTTGATATCTTTTCGGATTAGTGTTATACTCCGGAAAATGAATGTCTTCATGCAGATTTACCTGTCTGCTGTTCTTCCAGTTTGAGTCAGTTAATAGAAATATATTTGAATGTTTGACTGAGAATAGCTTGTGTTGAAATATATGTGTGCGGGTAATATGTGTTGAAATGTATATGTATTAAATCATGGAATTTAATGGTGATAGTAAAGTATGATTGCTTTCTTTTAATTTACATATTCTTCAAATATTAGATTTTCTTTTTAAATGATAGAAAAGAGTGTGACTGTTCAGATTTATAGTACGTGCTATACTTGTTTTGTCTTTATTTTATAGTTTCTCAAATCTGTATTTATGTTACTAGAGTTGGTTTTTATTGTGATTATGGTCTGTGATCTAATTATCCACTAGCTCTTTAAGTGTTTCACCCTTTGCTATCACATTACTCCATCCATGAGACAATAAAAACGGACCATAAGCTCCGTGGTGGTAAAATTTGCTATTAGAAGAAAGGGAATAGTTTGGTTGCTTTCCCCTTCTGATGTGTCTTTCTATGTGTTCTACTCTTATGTTTTGGATAATCAAGAGAAATACCATGGATTTTCCCACTAACATTTTCATATTCCATCTTTGAAACTATTTTAAACAGATAGGATGTTTCATTACTTAATTTTTATCTTCACCTCCAAATCTTATTTCTCCATTCTTTTGGTGATATTTCCATAATGAGGGTAAATGACTCCTCAAGTGTGTGTGTGAATTCCCCGAAGAGACTTCGATTCCCATCCTCCCAGCCTCCTGATTGGTAACTCAGTCTGTCAAGTGTTCCCCATCTGCTCTTTGTCAGTCACTATTTTTGCAAAGTCTTCATTCACTCTAATTATACAAATATGTCTTCTTCATTTTTCTTGTCAAAGACAAATTAAAAGGAATTAGTTCAGTTTCTGAGCTAGTTTAGTCTTCATTAATTCCATTCCCCGCTCCATTTTTAGCAGCATTTCTCTTTTCTTAGTCTTTTCTCCCCACCCCTTGATAATTTTCAAAGCTCATCTTCTTGTGTCTGACTCATAGGAGTAGCATGAATTAATTTGCTCCCACTGACTCTTCTCCAAGTTTTAGCTGACTGTAACAAGATCCTTTTTCACTTTTCTCCATATTTTACTTCAGCTCTGTCTTTGTAGATATTTGAAGAGTCATTTATGAAACTACATTAGGTGTTCCTTGTTCATTATCATTGTTCCCATGAGGAATTTTAATCCTGTGTGTTAATTATTTAATTATCCTAATGATGTCTCCAATGGTACCCCTGACCTCTCACACACTGATGGAATTAATCCTAACCCCTGGGCTCCTCTGAGTTCTCAACTCTCTAAATATCTGTGCATTTGAATGGAAATTATTCTATTAGTTTATAACTAACTTTACTGTGTCCCCTATCCCGTAGGTTTTGTCTTTTGACTTTTTATTTAATATTCTTTTACCTGAAATTGGTGTTCTAGTAACCTTTATTCTTGGCTTTCCAGTGCCTACAAGAGAGTACAGGGAATGTGTTTTCTCTGCCACTCTGCTTCCCTAGCTAGAGGAGGTGTGAGTAACATCATGGAGAACTTGCTCACAGTCCTGATTGCTGAGCTCCACACCCAGAAACTTTATTCATTTGCCCTGTGATGAACTTTACTAGCTGCTGTTGCTACTAACAACAGGTTGCTAGCAGCCTTCTTCCTTCTTCTTTCTCCATTCCCCCCTCCTTTAATTTCCTCTTCTTCCTCTTCCTCCCTTCTTCCCACACAGAGATATGCTCAGAGGACCATATTGTGGTGGATGGAATTGAACCCAGGGTGGTTCCTTGCAAGACTAGTGTCCTACCCACTGTACAATCTCTCTGACTTTGAGCTTCCATTCTGACAGACATCAGAGGTTTTGTAAAGTATCACCTAACCACACTGTGCACCCAGCATTTGCTGACTCACTCACTTCCAGCCTCCTTCTTTTTTTTTTTTTTTTTTTGGTTTTTGATTTTTGGGCCACACCCAGTGATGCTCAGGGGTTACTCCTGGCTATGCGCTCAGAAGTCGCTCCTGGCAGGCACAGGGGACCATATGGGAACCGGGGGATCGAACCGTGGTCCGTCCTAGGCAAGGCAGCAGACACCTTACCTCCTGCGCCACCTCCCGGCTCCCCCAGGCTCCTTCTTATAATAGCAGATTTTTTTTTTTAAATTCAGAACATGCTTTTTAAAAGTAACTTCTAAAAGACCTACAGTGCATGGCATTGTGTGGAACTCTCAGAATATCTTTTTTTTTTTTTTTTTTTT
>PVKC010048987.1:0-10802 GCA_004027635.1 Crocidura indochinensis | reverse complement strand
AACCGATGACCTTTTGCATGAAAGGCAAATGCCTTACCTCCATGCTATCTCCCGGGCCCCGAAAGGGGTGTTCTTTTTATGATTGAAACCCAACTACAATCATGTTTATACGCATGGCGTTTAAATAAAGATATTATTAAAAAGAAAATAAAGTTGGCATTAGTCTCTAAAGTTCCCGAGCTGTTGTTTATCCTTGAATCTGTGTATCATTCCTTGATAACTGAATGGGAGTCTGTCCCAAATGCCTTCTGTTTAGGTGACTTCTTTCCCCCTCCACCTGACTCCAGCTCACCTCTGGCTGTATCTTGCATAATTTACTTTCCTACCCTCATTTCTCCTTTTCCCCCTTGGACCACGAGGTCATCACTTGGTGATTGCTGTGGGTGCATAGCTTGTTTCTGTTGCAGATTCATCACCTCTTGAGATGAGGTTTGAGGCCTAAACTCTGTTTCCCAAGACCTTAATTTATGCTACTAATTAATTAATTAATTAATTTATGCTACGCACACACACACACACTCACCCTTCTTTCCTTTACTATGCTGTTGTGTGATTACTGTATAGGAGACACAACCCAGTGATGCTCATGCTTACTCCCAATATGAGTTCATGCTCACTTTTGGTGGGACTCAGAGTGACCATGTGTGGTGCTAGTATAGATCCAGGTTGGCCCCATTTCCAGTCCTGCCTGCTAGACTTCTTTTATCTGGACTGTCCATGGGCTCTCATGGCTCTTGCTCTATTTTTTTTTTTTTTTTTTTTTGGTCTTTGGGCCACACCCCTGACGCTCAGGGGTTACTCCTGGCTATGTACTCAGAAATTGCTCCTGGCTTGGGGACCATATGGGAGGTTGGGGATTGAACCCAGGTTCATCCTGGGCCAGCTGTGTGCAAGGCAAATGCCCAACTGCTACACTATTGCTCTGACCTTCCTTGCTCTAAGTATTTGTTCCAACTTCTCTCTACATATACTTGTTGAAACCTAAGAATCCTCAAAGTACTTTCCTTCTCTTACTTTCAGAAACATCTTCACTTTCTAAGCTGAAAAAGATCATTTGCCAATATCATGTAAGTGATAATACCTTAGTATAAAAATAATGAGAGGCTGGAGGGACAAAATGTAGGTAGAACACTTGCCTTTCCTGTGACTAATTCAAGTTTCATTCTTGATTCACCATATGAACCTCCAAGTCATTTAGATCTATATGATTCATATAGATCAAAGATTTACTGATTTTAAAATTATTCTAAAGAAAAAATTTCAATACATTTAGTAACACAGCCCCACAAGGGATAACAGACCACAATTTAAGAAGGTGGAATCTTGGGCTGGAGTGATAGCACAGCGGTAGGGTGTTTGTCTTGCATACAGCTAACCCAGGACGGACCTGGGTTCAATTCCCGGCATCCCATATGGTCTCCCAAGCCAGGAGAGATTTCTGAGTGCATAGGAGGAACCCGTGAGTATCACCAAAAGTTGCTCAAAAACCAATAAAAGGGGCTGGTGAGGTGGCGCTAGAGGTAAGGTGTCTGCCTTGCAAGCTTTAGCCAAGGAAGAACCGTGGTTCAATCCCCTGGTGTCCCATATGGTCCCCCCAAGCCAGGGACGATTTCTGAGCACTTATCCAGGAGTCACCCGTGAGCATCAAACGAGTGTGGCCCGAAACCCCCCCCTAAAAAAAACCCAATTAAAAAAATGTTGGGAACTTAGCAGCTTTCACTGTCTCTATATCCAGTTGAAAACATCAGAGTCTAAAATGAATCAGACTCTTGGTGATACTTGTTTTTAATGTGAAAGATTGTGACTTTCTATTTTTTAATAAATAATATTTTAACTGAATCACCATTAGATACACAGTTACAGAGTTGTTTGTGATTGAGTTTCAGTCCCACAATATACAACACCCATCCCTTTACCAGTGTATATTTCTCACCAATTTCTCTAGTTTTCCTCCCTCTTCCACTCTGCCTGCCCCGGCCTGGTAGGACAGACATTTTTCTTTCTCTCTCTCTTCCTCTCTCTCTCTCTTCCCTCCCTCTCTCTCAGTCTTTTTTCTTTGACATTGTGATTTGTAATATTATTATTTAAGGGGTCCTTTCAGCACTCAATTCTCTAGAATGATCATTTCTAATTATCATTGCCGTAGTCCTTTCCCTATCCTAACTGCACTCCTCCCATCTTTGTGGAAAACTTCTTACCATGAGCTGATTCTCTGAGCTTTCATCTTTGGATATTAATGCCATTAATGCCATACTCTCTTTTTAATATCCCAATTGTGACTTTCTTGAGTCAGTAGGTTCAGACATGCCCACAGTCCCAGCCTCTATCCTCAAGCAGAGCAGCACTGACATGCCTAAACTGTGTCCCTCATAGCTGACCCTGATAGACCTGATTATCTACGGGTCCTTGGAAGCTGTCAACATCCACAGTATCCGCTGGTCCAGGGCTCTGAGGCCAGTCTTCCTGATTAACTGTCCTGAGAATCGCCAGGTGAGGCCACAGCAGAATCCAGGAGCACTGGCCCTTTACTTTTGTGAAGATCTGATGGCTCCTTGCATATAAAATGGACCCATTTCTTCCAGATCCGAAGAGCTTTCCGAAGCATCCTGAAGACTCTGCCTGACATCCTCTATGTCTTCCTCTTGTTCCTGTTCAGCATGCTCATCTTCTCCCTTATGGCCCTGAAGCTGTTTGGGAACAGGTGAGCTCATGGGCATGCAAGTTTCTGCTTCCAGGGCAGAATACTCTCATGCTAGACTTTGTGTCAGATACCTTTCTTGTTCAGACATCCTGGGAGTGCTCTCAGGTCAGAACCACCACTTCCTTGTGTGTGTGTATGTATGTGTGTTTGGATTCTCTCCAGGGACCTGAAGACGGTGGAGGGGTCACGCTACTTTACCAACATCCTGGAGATTGCTTTTGAGCTCTATGTTTTGGTCACCACTGCGAACAGTCCTGACGTGATGTAGGTACTACCCAATTCACCTTCAAGAGCTGCTGTTTGCATTAATTTTAGTTTTCTTCTACTGATAGTGAGAGAGGCTGAAAGAGAGGAAGCAGTGATGTTCTGTTTAATCAAATTGGTTGTCAGGGCCACAGTGGAAAGGGCATTTGCCTTGCACATGGCCAACTTAGGCTTTATCTCTCTGGCATATATGGTTCCTTGAGCCAGCTATGAGTGATTCCCTAAGTGCAAAGCTAAGAATAACTTCTGAGCATCACTGGGTATGGCCCCAAATAAGCAAAGCATTGGCTGTAGCATTGTTAAAGAACACAGAGGCACTCACAGCAGCTCACCCACTCTAACTGCAAAGGACTTTAGGGTCAGGAATGCAGATCAGGAGAATCAAGTATAATTGGCTTGTAAGAGGGGGTAGGTTTGATCCTCAGCTAAAGTAAAATAAAGTAAATCTTTTAAACTAAAAGTTACAGGAGAGAGATGGTTTTCATGTCTTATAACTATTTCAACTGACTTTCTATTCTGGGTTTCTCTTTGAGTTTTAAATATATGGATCTAAGGTATGAGAAGCCGTGAAACTTAACTTTTTTTTGGCTTTTGGGCCACTCTGGGCAGTGTTCAGGGATGACTCCTGGTTCTACACTCAGCACTTATAGTGCTGGCACAGGGCACCATATGGAATGCTGAGAATTAACTGATTACAAGGCAAATGCCTTACCCACTGTACTATTGTACTAACATTCCCATCTCTGCCTGCAGTAGTTCTGTCTGGGATTTTACATTGCCCAGGGACCAGGAGATTGTCAATAGTGGGAAGTGACTTACCAGCCCTAAAAACCCAACTTGTTTCTTCTAGGATGCCTGCCTATGATGCCAATCGGTGGTACTCACTATATTTTATCACCTACATCATCATCAACACCTATATCTTCATGTCTGTCTTTCTGGCCGTGGTCTACAACAACTACAGAAAGCACCTGAAGGTGACCCATGAGAGCAGGATTAGGACTGGGAAATGGTTCCTGGGTGAGGGTAGTGTCTGGGAGACTGGAAAAAACATCTACCATGTCTTTGAAAATGTCCTTTTACTTTCTGAGGGAGTCTGCAGATTGCTTGTTGCTTGGTTGGTTCTTTCTGCCAATCTGAAAAGTTCTAAGCAATGTGTGCACCAACAACCTTTGCTTTGCTCCTTGCTTTAAGACATCACATGGATGGTGCCTTCTTTAAAAAATTCTGTTTAGGAGCTGAAGTGATAGTGTAGTGGTAGGGTGCCTTGCATGCAGTTGTCCCGGGATGAACTTCAGTTCAATCTCTGGAGTCCCATATGACCCCCCAAGCCAGGAGTAATTTCTGAGCAAATAGCCAGGAGTAACCCCTGAGTGTCACCGGGTGTGGCTCAAAAAAACAAAACCAAAACAAAATAAAAAGTTCTGTTTAAAGAGGGTAAGGTGAGGCTCAGGAGAGTCTCAGTTCTGCCTAGAGCTGACCTAGGTTTGATCTCTGATACCCTATTTGGTTCCCTGAGCTCTCCTAGGAGTGGTGCCTGAATGCAGAGCTGGAAGTAAGCCCTGGGAACTGCTAGTTTCTTCTCACCTTACAGCAGAAGCAGCCAACAGTTACTGCTCCTGACCCTCCCGACACTCCTAGGTCTGGAGAATTCCAAAAGATGTTAGGCGGTGTTGATATTTCAGCCTGGAATCTGTTATAATATCTCGGCTATCTCTTCTGTCCACACCCATTAGTTGTCTGAGTATGGTCCTTCTTGGGCATCTTTTTTTTTTTTTTTTTTTGTAGTGTAAACTTCACTTCACAGAGAAATGTTTCTTCCCAGAATAAATTCCCTTCTAGACAGACAGATTTTGGCTTTTGATCCTTTTGGTTCTATTGCAGGTAGAAAGAGGTGACTCCCACCAGGACTAGGGTTCCCCAGTTGCTGATGTGAAGTAAGAAGGAGAGGAATCAACCATTTACTTCCCCCCCCCCCCAATACGCAGGAAGTGCCTGGGGAATCCTGGACTGATGAGAATTCGTCATGTGCCCCTGCCATGTCAGACCTCACATCTCACCAGCCCCACAGGTGGTCGGTCATCAGAGCACACCTGGATCCCATTTGTTCTGCCCAATATAGGAAATGATCCTGTCACCCAAGTTCTCTGGTTGTTGTGAAACTTAGGATGGAGCAAGGATTTGCTCTGCT
Source organism: Crocidura indochinensis (assembly GCA_004027635.1). NCBI lineage: Eukaryota > Metazoa > Chordata > Mammalia > Eulipotyphla > Soricidae > Crocidura > Crocidura indochinensis. The sequence goes on along the minus strand of PVKC010048987.1, from coordinate 5,646 downwards.
GGAAAGGAAAATCAATTCTAAATCTTACCCAGGCTGTCCAGGCCCCTGGTCTTCCTCAAATAAAAGAATGTCAGGGAGCCAGAGTGGGAGCTCCCTCCCTGGCACAGCAGGGAGGGAATTTGCTTTGCATATGGCCACCCCGGGTTTAATTCCCGGTATCTCATATGGTTTCCTAAACTTGCTAGGAATGATTTCTGAGCACAAAGCCAAGAGTAACCCCTGAGCACCACTGGGTGGGTGTGGCCCAGAAAACAAAAAGAAAAGAATTCCATGAAGGAGACAAATAGTGAAGTAAATATTAGTGAAGTGTTTGGTAAGAAAAGGGAGAGGGGGGGGCCAGGTGGTGGCGCTGGAGATAAGGTGCCTGCGATAACCTAGGACGGACCTTGGTTCGATCCCCCGGGTCCCCATATGGTCCCCCGTGCCTGCCAGGAGCGACTTCTGAGCAAATAGCCAGGAGTAACCCCTGAGCGTCACCGGGTGTGGCCCAAAAACAAAAAAAAAAAAAAAAAAAAGAAAAGAAAAAAGAAAAGGGAGAGAGGGGGGCTGGAGTGATAGCACAAGCGGTATGGCATTTGCCTTGCAAGTGGCTGACCCAGGATGGCCTGGGTTCGATCCCTGGTATCCCATATGGTCCCCCTGAGCACTTAACTAGGAGTAACCCTGATCGTCATTGTGTGTGGCCCCAAAACAAAAACAAAAGGGAGAGAGAGACAAATTATCAAAAGAGAACATGGACTGCACCAGAGTGGAGAAAGCAAGAACACATCCTAAGTAGATCTGCAGTGAACCCCAAAATACCTGGCGTAGGTTACGAAAGTCCATATCACAAGGCAGACAAAAGTGCTTTTTTCTTTGTTTAGTTTAGTTTATATACACTTTTTTCAAACTGCCTCTTTTTTTTTTTTTTTTTTTTTTTGGTTTTTGGTACTCCTGGCTCTATGCTCAGAAATCACTCCTGGTAGGTTCAGGGGACCATATGGGATGCCGGGATTCAAACCACCATCCTTCTGCATGCAAGGTAAACGCTTTACCTCCATTCTATCTCTCTGTCCCCCCCCCCCCCAAACTGCCTCTTAAAGCATGTTGCTAGGGGGCCTGCCAAGGAGCTGAGCTTGGAGTTGCTGATGGTCTTTTGGCTATAGTTCCATTGCTGGAGCCTCTTCTCAGAGGTCCAGCCATGCTCTGGGCACTGAATTCTGTATCTTAAAAGGTTTTCTTCATGCCTTTGAACTGGTGTAGGTCCCAGCGATGCTATCCATCCATCCATCCATACATGCATGCATACACACATGTATGTAATGTATCCAGGGACCAGGAAATAAGTCAACAGTGGGAAGAAGGAAAATGCTTGAGGACCAAAATGATAATGAAGTCAGTAGGGAGTTTGCCTTGCACACAGCTGATCTGGGTTTGATCCCTGGCATATATATCCGTTGAACCATATGTCCTTTGAACCAGTCAGACATGATCCCTAAGTTAGGAGCTAGGAGTAAGTGCTGAGCACTACTGTGGTTCTAAAACAAAACAAAACAAAACAAACAAACAAAACCCAAAATGCAAATGAAGGGAAATGTCTGTAGCAGCAGAAAAATGGATGGCAGGAGAGTAGAAACTTGGCCTTCCCTGACTACAAGCAGCATCTAAAGCAGCTCTGAGCACTCGGGCCTCTTAGCCTCCCAGCCCTTTTTTGCTTTGGGCATCATCTGGACAGGAGGAAGCTGTGCCCCAAATCCTGGTCTCTCTTTTAACTGCAGGGCAGAACTGTGATTGATCCTCTCTGCTCTTGCTTTAGTGAGCAAATCTGCCTTGAGTGTTTTGAACTGTGTGCCCACAGAGATGACTGAGACAATCTAGACCTTCCAGAATGTCCAATGTGGCCAAGTAACCATTAAGGAGATTCCTGCTTGTATGAAGGTGAGCAGGCACTGTAGCATGCAGGTAGCCAGTTATAACCAGAGATTAGCAGTTCAGCTGCCCCCTTCTGTCTCCTTTGGTTTCTTTAACTTATTTTTATTTCATGGGGACCATTTTTTAGAGGGTGGTCTGTGGTACTCACTGGCCACCAGGATCAAATCCATTGGTACTGAGCAGGACACTTAATGCTAGGAATTGAACCCAGGGCCTTACACTTAGAAGGCACATGCTCCACCTTTGGAAGTCATGTGTCCTCCCAGTCCCTAGGCACCCCCTTCTGGAATAATCACAACAGGTTGAAGCTTCAGATCCCCTTCTGTACTCCTCCTCCTCCTCTTCTTCCTCCTCCTCCCTGCATCTCAGAGGCACAGCTCATTTCCTTCCTTTTTGGAATCTTCTCTTCTCTTGGGCAAAGTGGAGTTGGAACTGGTGTGTACCCCACTGCTCTCTCATCACGCACTGACTCTGGGTAAGATGGGTGGGGAGGGCTGGGTGGAGAGGAGAGGAGAGGGACTCCCTCTTTACTTAGAGAGCTAGTCCTGCTTTGTCTTTAGTCCTTCATGACCTTGCAATGTTAGGAGACAGAGACGAGGCTTTCCTCAAAATTTGTAATCAAGCAACCACAATTCTGTTGTATATGTGTGTATGTATTTGAAGAACGAGATTCGCATACTGGCTTTCCTGAAGCATCACAAGATGATGGAGGCGTTCAGCATTCTGAAAGTCAAGGTGGGCATGGAATTCATGGTTCCGGAAGCCCACTGGAGGCAGCTGGCCAAGGTCGTAGCACCAGACATCAGCAGCTCTCACCTGGAGTTGCTTCTCCAGATCTGTGATGAGGGCCAGAAGGGTTATGTGGGTAAGGAACACTTTGACCTTCTTCTTCCCTGAATGTTCTAAAGTAGGGTCAAGGCATGGGGTAAATACTCCTCTGAAATGGGCAGATAGGAACTAGAGAGCAGGCATGGGATTAGTTGCAAGCTTACGTGCAGCTGACTCAAGTTTGATTCCCTGCACTACAGGATCCAAAGCATAGCTGGAAGTCTCTGAGCACAACAGACTCAAATAGCTCTGCCCATGGGCTCTCACATTGAACTACAAAACTGACAGAATTGCTGGGAGGCTTCATCTTCACCCCAGATAGAAAAGTATTGATGAGAAGAGTGACTGATTTCTGGCCAGGAGTGCTGCCAGGTGTGAGTGTGGGTTGGCACACTCCCTTGTCCCATGGGTTTTTCTGTGGACTCCAGTTGCTCTGTGTTAGTGTCAATCAGAGTGAGTGACGGGGTGATTGCATTCTGTGGGGGAAGGTAGCCCACCCTGGCACTCCAGGGTACAACTGTTCTTTCTCCCCTTCAAAGACTCTACCTTCCAGGGAGTCACATTCTTAGATACCAGGAGTCAGGATTTGAGGAAATAATTTTGAAAGGTTGTCACTCTTTAGACAATTGCTCTTGGGCCATAGATTGTTGCCCTGCTCTAGAACTTTCTTCCTTTCCTCCCATCCTTTTGGTAAAAATTTATTTTGAATCAATGTGAACTACAGCTACAAAGTTGCTCATGATTGTTTAGTTATACAGTGTTCAACACCTGTTCAACACAATATTCAATCCATCACATTTCCTGCCACCAATGTCCCTAATTTACCTCATGCCTTCCACATTAAAACCCCCAACTTACCTCTATGTCAGGCATTCTCTCTCTTTCTTTCTTTTTTCCCTTTTAAAGACTATGGTTTGCAATAATGTTACTGAAGGATTACCATGTTTATCACTGTATCTCCTTTCTTCAGGTAGTTCTTTCTTACCCAGGATGATCATTTCCAACTGTCATTGTCATAGTGGTCCCTTCTCAGCTTGAACTTCACTATCCATTTTTTGTGAAGAGCTTCTTACCATGGACCAGTCCAATTAGTCTTCATCTTTATTGTCTTTGAATTATTAGTATTATTGCTAATTACCAATTGTATTATAGTATTATTACTAGCTTATTTTTATATTTCACGAAGGAGTGTAATTGTTCTATGTCTATTCCTATGCCTTTATCTATGTTTATCCCTGACTCATTTTGCACACAAAAAACCTCTCAATATATACCCATGTATAAGCAAATTTCATGTTTATTTTTCCTAACAGCTGCATAGTATTCCACTGTGTAGATGTACCACAGTCTCTTTATCCACTATCTATTCTTGGAGAATTGAGTTGTTTCTAGGTCAGCACTTTCAAGGCAAATGCTGTACCGCTGTGCCACAGCTTAGGCCCCAGTCCTCTAACCTTTGACTTAGAGTCTATGTTTTCTCTGACTATTTATATATATTTCTTGCAAGCAGGAAGTGTTGGATTTAATATTTTGATCCATTTTGCCACTCTGTATCTCTTACGTGGTGCATTTAGTCCATTGGCAATGAGATTATTATCATGGGATTAAGTGTCATCTTTTTTTTTCTTTTTTCTTTTTTTGGTTTTTGGGTCACACCCAGCAGTGCTCAGGGGTTACTCCTGGTTCCATGCTCAGAAATTGCTCCTGGCAGGCACAGGGGACCATATGGGGCACCAGGATTCGAACCAATGACCTTTTGCATGAAAGGCAAACGCCTTACCTCCATGCTATCTCCCGGGTCCCAAGTGTCATCTTTTTTGTAGGAATTTTGTGTGTTTTTTGGGTCTGCTTGTTAAAGTAGACACTTCAGGGGGCCGGGTGGTGGCGCTGGAGGTAAGATGCCTGCACTAACCTAGGATGGACCGCGTTTCGATCCCCGGTTCCCCATATGGTCCCCCGTGCCTGCCAGGAGCGACTTCTGAGCGAATAGCCAGGAGTAACCCCTGAGCGTCACTGGGTGTGGCCCAAAAACCAAAAAACAAAACAAAACAAAACAAAATAAATAAAGTAGACACTTCAGCTCTTCTCTTAAGGTTGGTTTCAAGTCTGTAAAGCTTTTGAGCTGTTGTTTATCCGTGAATCTGTATATCCTTCCTTCAAACTGAACAAAGGTCTGGCTTGGTGAAGTATCCTTGGTGAAACATTCATTTCATTGAGTTTTGTCACTATATCCCACTGTCTTCAAGCCTTAAGAATTTCTTGTCTGTAGTTAATCCCATGACAACATACTTCAAGGGCAGAGAAACCCTGTATCACTTAGGCCAAGGGAATTCCCATTCTAATTTCCCCAATAGTTATTGTGCCTATGCAGAAGGAAAGAAAAAAAAAAAAGAATCAGCACAAATTTTAGTTCAGTTTTGTTTTTGTCTTTTTTTGTTTGTTTGTTTTGTTTCGTTATTGTCGTTGTTGTTTCCTTTCTTTTTTTTGTGCTCTGTTTTGATTTTATTTCAGAAGCATAATTATTGTGTGGTGTATGTGTCTATTGCTGTTGTGCTCATTGGATTTCTTGTTTGATTTTTCTTTTTGTATTGTTGTGGTGATTCTCATCCTTTTCCCCTTTCTTCTCTCAAAACTGATGTTTAGATTGTTAGAAGGACTCTGCCCACTTTTGGCCTGTGGCATTTTTACCCCATTCTATTTCTTCCTTTTTTTTTTTTCAAACAGAACCACATAAATGGAACCATCTTGCTCTGCCCTCAAATTGAGAGGGAAATAAGAGGGTACCAAGTTCAAATAACTGTATGAACATTAAATAGTAATAATAATGATCAGACTTAAATACCAAATCCAAAGCTAAGGACAACAGAATTGATACCCAATCTACAACAAGCTACACACAGAGGGGAC
>PVKC010048986.1:0-10809 GCA_004027635.1 Crocidura indochinensis | reverse complement strand
TGTGACCCAAAAACCAAAAACCAAAAAAAAAAAAAACAAAAAAAAAAACAAAAAAGGCCCAAACCCTCACTGTGTCTAAATTAAATACATTTTAAAATAAAATCTCTGCACAGCAGATCTACACAAAATATTAAAAAATATTAAAATAGTATGTATGTACACATTAAAGATTCTAAGAATATAAATTTTGAGGGCAGTGTTGGTGCTATATCTAGAAGTAAGGCTGACTCCTGGCTCTGTGCTCTCAGGGGTGACTCTTGGTGGTGCTCAGGGGAGTATATGCAGTGCCAGGGATCAAACTCAGGTAAGCCATATGAAGGCCTTAGCCCATGTACTGTCTTTCCAGTCCACATAAGTTCCTTCCAAAGGACAAAAGAAAGCACAAACTGCATGCTTTACTTCATCCTGAATCAGCAATTCTGTGATTACCTAAAGCCACTGTTTTACTTGATTGTAAAAGACGATGTGGGCCAGGAAGATAGCTCAAAGGATTGAAATGTTTGTTTAACATATGGGATCCACAGAATTGATGCCTCAGCACTGCTAAAACCAACCCCAAAGTACTATGCCAGGAGTAGGCCTGGTGTAGCACAAAAATCAAAATAGAATATAAATTAAGGGGCCCGGAAGATAGCATGGAGGTAAGGCATTTGCCTTTCATGCAAAATGTCATCGGTTCGAATCCCGGTGCCCCATATGGTCCCCCGTGCCTGCCAGGAGCGATTTCTGAGCATGGAGCCAGGAGTGACCCCTGAGCACTGCCGGGTGTGACTCAAAAAAAAAAAACAAAAACAAAAAAAAAAACAGAATATAAATTAAAATAGCAATAAAATAAAACCAAACTTCTGAGAAATCTTAAGTTTTAAAAAGGTTACTAGTATTATTACAAAAATTAAAGCTTTTAATATGACAACCACATAATTTGCCTTTGAAAATATAGTTTTCTGTTTAATAGGCAATACTGATAAATACTGCTAGCCACACCAGCAGTGTTAAGGGGTTAATTCTAGCTCTATTCTCAACAATCATTACTGGTGGGCTTAGGGGACCATACGGGATGCCAGAGATCAAATGTGGAACAGTGTCATGCTAGATAAGCACCCTATGGCCCAAAATTCTTATATAAAATATAAGACATGACATAAAAACCAAAATTTTAGTATCTTCTTAACTCTACTAATTTAATTTTATGGAAGAAAAAACTAAGATGCCAGAAGTTGATGCTGACCAAGAAAATAGCTCATTAATGATAAAATTGGATGATACCATAAGTGTACCATCATCGTGATTAGGTAGATGTGTTCTATTTTTTGTAAGTTGGTAAGAATAACCACAAAATCAATGTGTCCCAAGAGATCATAGTCTTGCAGAGCTACTATATGCTGTTGAGGATAAGTTTCTTATAAGAAATTAAGAGGCTGGGCCAGGAGAGATAGCACAAGTGGTGTTTGCCGTGCAAGCACTTATCCAGGACCAAAGGTGGTTGGTTTGAATCCCAGTGTCCCATATGGTTCCCCATGCCTGCCTGGAGCTATTTCTGAGCAGATAGCCAGGAGTAACCCCTGAGCACCGCCGGGTGTGGCCCAAAAACAAAAAACAAAAAACAAACAAACAAACAAAAAATTAAGAGGACTTCCTGAAGGGAAGTAAAAGTAATATTAAAGATGCTTAAATCTCCAACTTAGGGGCCAAAGAGATAGCATGGAGGTAGGGCATTTGCCTTGCATGTAGAAGGACGGTGGTTCAAATCCCGGCATCTCATATGGTCCCCCGAGCCTGCCAGGAACGATTTAGCACTGCTGGGTGTGACCCAAAAACCAAACAAACAAAAAAATCTCCAACTTAGATTAAAAAGATATAAAGTACAATTAAATACAAAAAAGTAAAATAAAAAAGCAAGAACATCTATATCAAACAAAAAATTGCATAAAGATCAAATAGCAAATTTTAAAATTATGTATGCATTAAAATAAGAATCTACTGCATCTCAAATGAAATTATGACCAAGATAAAATGACCATCCACGAACGGAAGACCATTTGAAGAGGGGTTAATATCCAAATGGAGAGATGAAATGAACAGAAACATTCTCAAAGAAATACAGATGGCAAAAGGTACATGAAAAATGCTATACATTATTGACCATCAAATCAAAATAATAATGAGATATTGTTTCATACCACAGAGACTAGCACACATCACAAGAACAAGAACCACCAGGAGATGTGAGGAGAAAGAGACTTTCATTCACTGCTGATGAGAATGTCAAAACAATGTGGACATTTATCAGAAAATTCAAAATTGAGCTTCCTTATGATCCAGCAATACTGCTCCTGGGAATATACCCTGGGAGCCCCAAAACAACACAGAAAAGACATCAGTACTCCTATGTTCATTGAATACATAATAGCCAGAATCTGAAAACAACCTAAGTGCCCAAGAATAGATGAATAGATAAAGAAATTATGCTACATCTATACAATGAAATACTATGAAGTTGTTCAGAAAAATAAGGTCATGAAATTTGTTTATGCATGAATGGATATGAAAATTTTAGGCTGAGTGAAATGAGTCAGAGGGCTAGGGATAGACAAAGAACAACTGCACTCATTTGTGGAATATTAAAAAATACATAGTAAGAGAACAAAATCAAAAACACTAGACTGGTCCATAGTAAGTGTGCCAAAAAGCTCTCATGGGGTAAGGGGAAGAGGGATGGGGATACAGTTAGGATATAGAGAAGTAGCCATTATAATAATGATAGTTAGAAATGATCACTTTGAACAAGAACTGGGTGCTGAAAAGAGGTAGAAACATATTGTAAACCACAGTGCCTAAAATGGCAAGGAGGCATGGTAAAGAGAAAAAAATGTCTACCATAGAGCCAGGCCTGGAAGGGGCAAGAAAGAAACTGGGGCGTTGGTGTCAGGAAGTGTACACTAGTGAAGGGATAGGAACATTGTATAACCAAAATTCAACCATGAACATCTTTGTAACTGCTTATGTCACATCAACTCAGTTAAAAAAATTCTTAATAAAAATATGTGGGGCCTGGGAGATAGCATGGAGCATTTGCCTTTCATGCAAAAGGTCATCGGTTCGAATCCCGGTGCCCCATATGGTCCCCCGTGCCTGCCAGGAGCAATTTCTGAGCATGGAGCCAGGAGTAACCCCTGAGCACTGCCGGGTGTGACCCAAAAACCAAAAAAAAAAAAAAAAATAAATTAAAAAAAATAAATAAATTTTCTGCATAATTTATGGTCACAAAAGAATTATTGTTCTGGAGAGATAACATAGGTTTTAAGGCACTTAAGCATATGGTCAGCACTGCTTCAATTCCCACCATGATACTCCAAGCACTACAAGGAAGTGAAACTAAAGCACAAAGCTGGAAGTAGTCCCTAAGTACCACCAAGTGTGGTCCAACCTACCGAAAAATATTATTAACGAACCATATTATCCTCAAGATTCTTCATACTAACATGCATCATATACACAAAAACACATAAAAGCATAGATGTATTTAACTAGTGTGATTATATTCATATTAACTCAGTTAATATTAATTTAGTTTTTTAATTATCACTGACGGGCCGGGGGGTGGCGCTGGAGGTAAGGTGCCTGCCTTACCTACGCTAGCCTAGGACGGACCACAGTTCGATCCCCCGGTTTCCCATATGGTCCCACAAGCCACGAGTGACTTCTGAGCACATAGCCAGGAGTAACCCCTGAGCGTCACCGGGTGTGGCCCCAAAACCAAAAAAAAAAGAAGAAAAAAAAAAAAAGAATTGGAGGGAGGGCAGAGTGATAGAACATTTGGATAAGGTATTATATCTGACCCAGGTTGGATCTCTGGCATCCCATAAATCATATGGTCCCCAGAGTCTGCCAGGAGTGATTCCTGAGTGTAAAGCCAGGAATAACACATGAGCATCAATGGGTATGGCCTCAAACCAAGCAGGGGGTGTGTATACACATAAAACATAAACCTTTTAAATATTAAGTGAAGACAAACTGCAAGCAAACAAATATTTTCTATTATCAAGATTTTGGAGTTTTATATTAGTCAATGCCAATTAAGTTTCTAAAAGTATACATAAAATCTGGAAAGAGGAGTAAAAAGTTGTAGAAAAACATTCTTAATTTACACTTTATAATTCCCTATAAATTTCAAATTTTTGCTATATGAATTATCATCTTCACATAAAATACCTTCATACAGCTTTAAAAAGAAAACTTTAAAGGACTGTAAGGTTAAAAACTCCTATATTTACAAGAAGCATAGTTAAAATTTATTCACCCTATTCAAATAACCAAAATCAAGAAATTTATCATGCACTGACGAAACAGTACTTATAGTCTAGTCACATACTAAAAAATTATGTATATAAAATGTTTTACTTACAATCCTCCTTCAAGGAAATTACAAACATTTTCATCTCTCTTAGATACCAAGTGGAATGTCTCCCTGATGATTTGCTGCTGTGTATCTTCACTCTAAGAAGGAATAATTTATATACATTAGGGTCAAATTTATGTGATTAACAAAATTTTAAGAATTAAAATGAAAGTTATAATGTCTGGAAAATTTATGTAATAGAATAGTTTCCTTAGAAACTCATAGGTTATGTATTGCAACATTTAAACATTTTTTTATTTAAAAATTAGATTGTAGTTTACTGTTACAATAAAACAAACTTACTCCTATGTTTCAAAATCCAAAAGAAGGCCAGAAATAGAACTCAATGGTTGAGCATAATGCATGAATGAGGCCTGGGTTCGATCCGTGATACCACATGCTCACTGGAAAGCCATGGCCAAGTTCCTGAGCACCGATAAATGTGGGCAAAGATAAAGGCAAATACATCTGACAAGCAATACATTAAAAGATATTATTTTAGACTAGTGAATGGGAGATTAGATGATAAATACTGAAGCACTTTTTTATTTTAAGACAAATGAGTAAACAGAAAGAGGTAAAGTTATAATTTATATAGTCTGTATTTTGGGGGGAGAAAGATACTGAAGTTTAGAATGTCCAATTTAATTTAATTGCATACTGAGAGGTAAGAGTTCATCCACTTTACTTATACTTATATCAGAACAACCTACAAGTAAGAACTTCCTTTAAAAGATTGGGGGCCAGAGTAAATAGTACAGCAGGTAAAGTGCTTGTTTTGCACACGGCCACTCAGGGTTCAATCCCCAACATCCCATTATCTTCCCTGAGCCTGTCAGGAATTACTCTTGAGTACAGAGCTGGAATAACCCCAGAGCATGGCTGGGTATGACAAAAAAAAACAAACAAAAAGAATAAATAAAATATTAATTGACATTTATATCTCAGTGAGAAAAAGAATTCTCAGACATTTAAATAGAAATTGGGCAATAAAAATGTTTCTTTATTTACAAAACAGAGTGGTACATAAAAAATAAAAATATGCTAAATCTCATTAGCAATGAAGTGAATACAATTTAAAATAATAATGAAAGTGATGGATATGTACAATGTAAACAAAAGTACAAAATTAGAACAATATCTAATAGTAACAGATGTAGAACCAAGAAATTCTCATGCTGGGACCCAAGAAACAGGTCAGTGGCTTAGAGCAGCAAGGTAAGTAAGTGCCCAGGTTCTATTTCTGAATAGAATAGCAGAACAGAACAGGACAGATGAATTAGGTTTAGTCCTAAAGATTGCTATTTGATATCCCTGGTCATATAGCAATCAAGTGTCTGTGAGCAAAATTAAAGGAAAGCAACACTCAGTAAACATCTAAATTGAAATTGTGTGAGCAAACCTAGAAGTGGGGTTCCTGAAATGTGGTCACTACAGTGGGCCGTGCTAAAACACTGCAATTACATTTGTAAACACAAAAATAGTGCAACCCCAAGTACACTTTTACACAAGCACTGCAACTAATAAAGTGTAACTCCAAGTACCAAAAGTACCACAACTGAAAGGCAAGTAAAAAGAGTTTTAGAGCTTTGCAAACAGGAGAGGCTGGGGGTGACCTGTTGCCTTTGTGTGTTTCTCTACTCTTCTGTCTCCTGAAATTCTCCTGAGAGGACCAAGAGGGCCCTAGCAAAAACTGTCTCCTAGAAGTGCCCATGTTTTAGAAAGGCCAAGAAAGATTGAATGAAAACCGGCTACCAGAGGCGCCTAAACTGAAAGGTTGGCTCCTTTGTCTGTGAAGGTGGGAGTGGTCTGCCCTTGAAGTGAGCTTTGCAACTGGGAGAGACTGTGAGGAACCTGTTGCCTTTGCCTATTTCTCTGCTCTTCTGTCTCCTGAAACTCCCCTGAGAAGGCCAAGAAAGGCCCAATAAAAACTGTCTCCTAGAGGCACCAGAAGAGAGTGGAGCACTTCATGGCCGTACACTTTTTCTAACTAACGAACCCCCCTATTGTAGAATATTTTGTATTTATTTTATGTATTGTATTTATTTTGTATTAAGAAATAAAAAAGCTTTGAAGGGGAGGCCAAAGGAGGCAGTTGGACAGTGACAGTTGAAAAGAGGAAGTTGGAGAGAGAGAAAGGATAAAAGGGGGAAGCCCAGAGACAAAAAGGGGGAGACGAATAAAGAATAAGAAGAGCTGATATAGAAAGAGAAACTAATAGAGAATAAGAATAAGAAATATGGTTAGACAGAGAAGAATAAGATAGATACAAAGAAGAAAAAGAAATAGATTTAAATAAAGAAGAAGAGAATAGATAAACACAAAAAATGGAGGACAGAAAAAGGAAGAGGAGACAGAAAGGCCCAGGCAGAAAGAGAGATTAGGAGAGACAAGGAAAGAAGACATAGATTTACTCAGAGAAGATAGATAAACAGAGAAAGATGGACACAAAGGAACAGAAATAGAAGGGGAGACTAACAGAGAATAAGATATAAGTTTATTCAGAGAACATAGAAGAAAAGAAAATAAGATATAGATTTATTCAGAGAAAATAGATAAATAAACAGAGAAAAAGAAGAAGAAATAGAGTTACATAGAAAAGAAGGGGCCCAGAGAGAGGGCAAAGAAATTAACAGAGAAGAAGAGGGAAGAGACAGAGAAGAAGGATGAATTTACTCAACCACATTTTCGTGCAACACCCTATAACATGCAGAAAAAAATCTTACTACAAGCATGACAATGGGGAAACCTCACAGGCAAATACCATGCACAGAGAATGAAGGTGATAGCTCTGATGACCAAAAATATGCCAATCTTCTGATTAATCTCTCAGATAAGGAGTCTAGAATAGAAATATGGAGGACCCTCATAGAAATCAAAGAAAACATACCTCAAGCTGAACAGAACACAAAGATAGAAATCAAGAAACTCCAAACTGAAATAACAGGTCTGAAAAACACAGTAGCTGAACTGAAAATCTCAATGGAAAGCCTCTCCAACCTGTAAATGTAATGTTTATATATATATATATATATATATATATATATATATATATATATATATATATATATATATATATATATATATATATATATATATATATATATGTTGTGGTTTTTGGGTCACACCCGGCAGTTCTCAGGGGTTACTCCTGGCTTCATGCTCAGAAATTGCTCCTGGCAGGCACGGAGGACCATATGGGGCACCGGGATTCGAACCGATGACCTTTTGCATGAAAGGCAAACGCCTTACCTCCATGCTATCTCCCGGGCCCCAATGTTTTTATATTTTAATTGCTTTGTTTAAGCAACATGGTTACGAAACTGTTCATTATTGGTTTCAATCATACAATGTACATCATCCTTTCCTAGAGGCCCCTTCCAGTCACCAATAGTCCCCATTTCCCTCCCATCTCCCACCACCCACCTCAGCCTTGCTCTAGGACAGGCAAATTGCTTTCTCTCTCTTACTCTCTTTCCCATTTCCTTTTTTGACACTGTGGTTTGCACTATTGTTAATGGAGGGATGCCCTGCCAGTTAGTTTCTCCACTTTCAGTGGCCAAAGTGATCAGTCCAATCATCAATGTCCTAGTAAACCTTTCTCTACTCTAGCGACACTCACCTCTATTTGTGGCAAGCTTTCTACCCTGGGCTGGACCTCCTGACTTTTGTCTCTATAGTATTTGGGTCTTACCACACTATCTCTTTTTTGTTTTGCTTTGTTTTTGGACCACACCAGCAACCCTTAGGGATTAATTCTCTGGCTCTGCACTCAGAAATCACTCCTGGCAGGTTCGAAAACCATATGGATGCTGGGGATCAAAACAGGTTGGCCATGTGCAAGGCAAATACCCTCCCTCTTCTTTTTCTTACATCCCATTAATGAGATTATTCTTTATTCTTTTTCCTCTGGTTCATTTCGCTCAGCATAATTGTCTCTATGTCTATCGAGGTGCAGGCAAATTTCATGACTTCATTTTTCCTAACATTTTTCCTAGCTGCATAGTATTCCATTGTGCAGATGTACCAGTTTTTTTAGCCACTCATCTGTTGTCAAGCACCAAGGTTCTAGATTCTAGATTCTGGCTATTGTAAACAGTGCTGCAATGAACAAGGAGTGCAACAGGCATCTTCGTTTTGTGTTTTTGTGTTCCTGGGGTATTCCCTAGGAGTGGTTTTGCTGGGTCATGTGGAATCTCAATTTCTAGCTTTTTGAGGAACGTACAATATTATTTTCTAAAAAGGCTGGAACACTGCTGCATTCCTCCAGCAATGAATGAGAGTTCCTTTCTCCCTACATCCACAACAGCACTGGTGTTCTTGTTCTCTGTGATGTGTGCCAATCTCTGTGGTGTGAGGTGATATCTCCTTGTTCTTTTGATTTGCATCTCCCTGTTTAGTGATGAGGAACATTTTTTCCATGCCTTTTGGCCATCTGTATTTTTGAGAAAATGTCTGTCATTTCTTTTCCCCATTCTTGGATGAGGTTAGATTTTTTTTTTTCTCTTGCAAAGTTCAATCTGCTTTGTGTATCTTAGATACTTCATCTCATGGTTATTAGGTGAAAAGTTTCTCCCATTCCATGGATAGACTTTGTTTCCAAGTCATTATTTTCTTTGAAATAGACATTTCTCAGTTTAATGTAATACCATTAGTTTATCTTTGCTTCCACTTGCTTGGCCAGTATTTCATTCTTGAAGATGACTTTAGCTTCAATGTCATGAAGTGCTCTGCCCATGTTTTCTTCTATGTACCTTATGGTTTTAGGTCTGATATCAAGGTCTTTAATCCGTTTTGATTTTACATTTGGTTTTGTATGGTGTTTTGGCTTTTACATTTCGTGTGTACGGTATCTTTTGTTGTTGTTGTTGTTAAGAAGATGTCTTGTTTCATTTTTTTGCATGGTGTTGACCAGTTTTCCAACCACCACTTGTTGAAGAGGCTTTCCTTGTTCCAATTGTTTTTCTTGCTCCTTTATAAAAAAAAAATTGTTCATAAGCCTGTGGGTCCAGCTCTAAATATTCAAGTCTATTCCACTCATCTAATAGAAAGGAAAAAATGGATAAATTTTTTTAAATGGATAAATTTTTACAACCTTCCAAGGTTGAACCAAGATTATTTGGGGTTTTTTTTTTGTTTGTTTGTTTGTTTTTTTGGGGGGGGGCACACCCAGTGATGCTCAGGTGTTACTCCTGGCTATTCGCTCAGAAGTCACTCCTGGCAGGCACGGGGGACCATATGGGGAACCAGGGGATCGAACCGCAGTCAGTCCTAGGTTAGCACAGGCACCTTACATCCAGCGCCACCGCCCGGCCCCAGAACCAAGATTATTTGGAATATCTGAATAGATCTATCACTATAAAAAAATTGAAAAGTGTAAAATCACCCTATATGCATTATCTCCACCCCCAGGTGAATGAGTCTAAAGCATAGTCACTGTACGAAATAATCTAGATCAGGCTAATGGTGAAACACAGGTATACTGGCACATAATACATTCTCCATGCTAACAGATATGCTCAGTAACCATATTCTGCAATGGATCAAATCCAGGATTCCTGCATACAAAGTATGCACTCAATCTCAGTCCATTAATTGATCTGTCTAGCCCAATGGTAGTTATTATCATCAACCCTACTATCTGTGGGCTAGAGAGATAGTACAAGGGTTAAGACACTTGCTTTGCACATGTTCAAACCACAGCATCACTTAGGACCTCAAGGGTAATCACTACAAAGCACCAGATAGACACCCCAATTTTAATTAAAAATTTAAAAAATATAACCAATGATAAGTGAATTATAGGCATGAAGTCCTATATTTATTCCCCCAAACTATAAAATTAAAATAAATTAATAAAATCACGTTATATAATTTGTTAAGCTACTAAGAGGCTTCCTAGTATAAATGGCAAATTATTTTTTTAATTTAAATAAATAGTTGAAAAGGTAAGAAATACTTAAAGAGACTGAATCATGCTGGCAGCTGAAATGTGGATGAACTCAATAAAAAAGGTATAATTGGCAGGATACTGGATTAAGATACCAAGAAAATCTACAGGGAACAAAAAACCTTTTTCACTGAAAGGTGCTAGACACACAATATGTGAAAGAATGAAATTAGAGCAATGACTATATCTCAGAAGTAGAGCATTTTCCTTGCAAGTGTGAAATTCTGAGGTCAACTTCCGACTTAGGGGCAAGGTAAAAATATTGAGATCTCGATTCCACATCATAAATCAAACGACTACAAAATAAATTACAGACCTCAATGTAAAAACTAAAACTATAAAATTTTGAGAAGAAAAGTAGGTATTGGTCTTCATGGCCATAAGTTATTAGACCTTTTAAAGACATTTTAAATATAACTCTGAAAGCACAAGCAAAGAAAACATTGTATAAAAATGTATA
>PVKC010048985.1:0-10803 GCA_004027635.1 Crocidura indochinensis | reverse complement strand
TTTCTTTCTTTCTTTCTTTCTTTCTTTCTTTCTTTCTTTCTTTCTTTCTTTCTTTCTTTCTTTCTTTCTTTCTTTCTTTCTTTCTTTCCTTCCTTCCTTCCTTCCTTCCTTCCTTCCTTCCTTCCTTCCTTCTTTCTTTCTTTCTTTCTTTCTTTCTTTCTTTCTTTCTTTCTTTCTTTCTTTCTTTCTTTCTTTCTTTTTTCCTTTTTTTTTTTTAGTTTTGGGCCATGTCCAATGGCATTAAAAGGTTACTCCTAGCTCTGTGCAGAGAAATTACTCCTGGCAGGCTCAGGGAACAATATGGAATGATGGAAGTCAAACTTGGGTAGACAATGTGCAAGACAAAAGACCTACCCGCTGTGCTATCACTCAGTCCCACATCTCTGCTCTTGAGATGTGAAATTTCTTAATTTCATGATGGGTTCTGTATCTGATCTCCTTCCACTTTTGGAGAAGCATGGATTCTCTTTTGAGCACAGTACCATCAAATAAAGACTGTTTTTGTTTTTAAAAAAGTTTATTTATATGTAGCCCAAGACCAAAGACAGAATACCTTAAATTGAATGAAATATATAAAGAGAACTTACAATGCTAAGACTGAATTCACAACATCCAGACTGTGAAACTACATCTTAAAATAAAAAAATGATGTCATCCTGTATCATGATGATATCACTTTATATAGTGTTTAGAAAAAGGGTCTCAAACTCGAGGCCCCACAGGCCGTTTGCGGCCCTCTGTATAGCATTTTGTGGCCCGCAGCCGGCCTACAAATATTGCAGTATTCGTGATTATTCGCTTACCAAATAATCTTAATAAAAATTGCATTAGTAAGAAAAAAATCGCATTAAACATTCGCATACCCCGAGCAGTTCCATTCGGGGTATGCAAGTGTTTAATGCGATTTTTTGCGATTTTTTTCTTACTAGTGCGATTTTTTTATTGCGAATATTCTGTAAGCGAAATCCCTTATGCAGCCCTGCCTCACACCGACTTTGCCTCCTGCGGCCCCCAGATAAATTGAGTTTGAGACCCCTGATTTAGAATAACTGCATGAGGGAATGTAATGATTTAAATGGGAGTTGTCTAGAATACTCTTGGCATCAAAGTATAGTTAAGAGAAGGAAAAAAATATGATAGGAGAGGCAGAGTGATTGCAGTTTGCCTTATGCTCAACTGACCAAGGTTTGATCCCAGGCATTCCATGAGCCTACCAGGAGTAATTTCTAAGTGCAGAAACAGGAGTAACTCCTTAAGTGCCACTGTGTGTCACAAACAAACAAACAAATGAGTGTAGTAGGTAAAGGACAGATATCAAATAATCAGGTTAATGAATCCAGGGATTCAAGTACATTAGTGTTAAGGAAGGACAGAAGGAAATATGCAAACCACAAAGTCAACAGTACTGAAATTATGAGCCCCAAACTTTAAAATACAAACTTAAAAAGGTGCCTGTTATCATGGCAGACTGAAAGGGGGAAAAGGGCTGTGGTTCCACAGTTGAGGTTAGGGATGGACTTTGGTAACTTTGGTGGAGGTAAGCTGTCACTGGTGGTGGAATTAGTGCTGTTTGTGTCTAAATTCAACTATGAAAAAGTCTGTAAACCACGATGGTATAAATAAAAATATATAAATAAATATTGGGTCCAAAGAGATAGCTCAGCAAGTAGGGCATATGCTTTTAATATGGCAGATGTGGATTCAATACCTGGCATTCCAAATGGTCCCCCAAGTTTGCCAGGAGAGATTCCTGATCACCAATGGGTGTAGCCCCAAATCTAAAAATAAATATATAAAGAATGATATATCATTATATCAATAAATCTAAAGATGTAGACATATGGCTAAAATTATTGACTATTTTATAAAATTGAGGACTATTTCCAAATATAATGTCTATTGATAATATGGGAATTATTGTAGAGTTATTCATCATTGAAACTTATGTTTGGAAACAATAAATTATATTAATCATATAATTGCTATAATATAACATTGATATTTAATATTCACTAATAGGATTTCAGTGTTTTTTAATTTCTATAGACTAGAAAGTTTACTTTTAATTTTACTTTTAGTATTATGGACTAAATCCTTGTGTGCTCTGGCCTTACTCCTTGCTCTGCACTCAGGGATTATTATAGGCCTGACTCAGAGGAATATATGGAGTGTGGTTATTAAACCTAGGTTGGTGGTAAATATAAAGAACTCTAACAGCTGTGCTCTCTCACAGAAAAATCTCTCTAAAATGTTTTTTATTATATAGCATAAGGCTCATTTATTGCGTTAGCATTATCCCTTATATAATCTTATATTATGTCTAATAAGGTTCTCATCAATTCAATGAGTTGTCCAAAACCAGACTTAAGTTTTTTATATTAGACAAACTATGCACCTATTTAGAAAGTTAGACAATAGTTTTCTCATTAAACATGTCTTTATAAACATAATTACTAATAAACAAAGAATATCTATTTTAATATATGTAAAATTTGTTTCCATTCAATGCATTATAGATAAAAGTAAATTTTATATCTGAATCATCTTAAACTTACCCATAAATATTCATTTAGTAATTATTTTATTAATAAACATGGTTCATTTACTTCTACCAGGAGATAATATATTAACATTTGTCACAATAATAATTTTGGGGGTTGGAGTGGTGGCGCAGGCTGTAGAGTTTTGCCTTACACATACTAACCTAGGACAAATCATGGTTCAATCCCCCGGTGTCCCATATGGTCCTCCAAGCCAGGGGCGATTTTGAGCACATAATCAGGAGTAACCCCTGAGTTCACCAAGTTTGCCCCCAAAACAGAACAACAACAACAAAAAAAAAACCTTCATAATTTAATGCATAACGAATTCCATGAAGGACAAATGTTTTCATTTATTTATGAAAATTTATTTTGAATTTTATTTTAAAATACATATTGAAACAGCAGTAGATTCACATTTTTTTTTTGGTTTTTGGGTCACACCCAGTGACGCTCAGGGGTTACTCCTGGCTATTCGCTCAGAAGTCGCTCCTGGCAGGCACGGGGGACCATATGGGGAACCGGGGGATCGAACCGCGGTCCGTCCTAGGTTAGCACAGGAACCTTATCTCCAGCGCCACTGCCCGGCCCCTAGATTCACATTTTTAACTAACAACAATCTGACTTTAATGTCAATTGTAATGAAGTAAAATATTTTGACATTATTTCAGACTTCATGAAGCTATTTAATAAAATCCAGGTGTATTTTCAGTCTCAAAAAATGACAAATCATATTGCTAACTGGATCTTACTTTTGATATGCCCAAATACAGCACATGTAAACACAGCATATACACATAGAGATTCATCCATTTACACAGAAAATCCTGCACGTGTTTTTTTTTCTGGTAAAGATGATTGAAAAAATTGACTTCAATTCTTTTTCAAGTGTGCAATCATTCTACTGAAAAAAAACCTGGAATTTCTAAGATCTTTTTTCAACAATCACAATTTTTACCCTTATATCAGAGGAACAAAATATATAAAACTTCACTCCACTGCTGGGTGGTGAAGTCACATTCTTGAATCACGATTGGAGACCACATTCCTCTTTGCTCACTTTCTATTGCCTAGATAATATTATATCAGATAGCAATCATTCTACATTAGCTTCCAGTGTTCTCAATCCTGAAACATTAATAAGTATATTAAAAATCAATTATCAGTTTCTAACAACTACAACATTAAATGAAAAAACATTTTAAGATCAATTATTTTAGGTTTGTTAATTTTCCTAAAAACAAAGATATAATTTGCATCGCAGACATATGTAAGTGTGTACACAGATTAAATTTTTTGGACAACGGACTGGTGCGGTGGCACTAGAGGTAAGGTGTCTGCCTTGCAAGAGCTAGCCTAGGACGGACCACAGTTGTATTCCCCGGAATCCCATATGGTTCCCCCAAGTCAGGAGCTATTTCTGAGCGCATAACCAGGAGTAACCCCTGAGCGTCAATGGATATGTCAAAAAAAAAATATTTGGACAAATGACAATATGCATGTTACCATCATCTTAATCAAGATAAGTCTATTTTATTTCTCTTCCCCAGTTCTTAATTCAGAGAGAACAAATGATTGGTGAAACATAGGTAAAATGAATTAGGAGATAGATATGGAATGAAAACCATTGGCCTTGATTTGCTAAATGAATATTACTAAAATTTTGGTAGGAAATATAGGGGTTGCGATTTTGAGGGAAATAGTAAGTAGGCTGAAATTATAGAAAAACATTGTTAGAGTTTTGGATAATTTGGTGGTGGGGTGAACTGATTATATATTAGGACTTTTAAATATTAACTTTATTGTAAATATGTTACTTACATCAAAATAAGACTTTTAAACATATAATGTTATGAATCAGATTAATGACTGACAGTGATTAAGTGATTAAGTATGCAAAGAAAATTTTTATTCTTTTATGATCTGACAATGGGACTTGTTTCTCAGTTGCTCCTGATCCCTTACAAGCAGTGATGCATAGAAATACAGTTTCCATGACAACAGTTTCACAAACTTATGGCAATCTCTATCATACTAACTGCTGAGTCCCCGCTCAGCAGACAGATGGAGATTCCGGGTTTATATCCTTTGTTTTTGCTGCTACTTTTTATCTAAAGAATATATTTTAAAATAGAAACAAATAATACCTTCTTTCCTTAAGATAACTGTCTGTATTTTAACATTCTTAATCTTTAATATGTAAAGTATTTGTAATAAAAGATGTGATCCATCCATTATTCAGCATATCAACAATAACTCATTTAGAACCATGCATATTCATTAAATAAAACAGAAGAGTGGAATTATATTTGATTAAAAATTAATAATACATAAGTTCTAATATTTTAAATAAGACTGCATATATTATTGTAATGCTTGAGGTGATTCCTAATACTTAATAACAGAAGTATTGCTATATTCTTGCTTTGATTTTAGGGAACTGCTATAAAAATTATCACAGAACATAGCTCTGTTAGGACATATTTAAGGGTTTGCCATTAAGTCTGTGCTAAAACTTAGAGTCTAGAGTCTAGACTATTTACCTATAAAATAATTATTAGTATCCTACTACATCACTTCAATATATGGTACTTCATAGTGATACTGAGAAAATTATGAATGGAACTCTCTTACATTCATTTTTAAACTGAGGTACCAAGATTTACAATAATTTTATTTATAATATTCACAGAGAAATCAGTGGGTCTGAGTGATAGCATAGCAGTAGGGCATTTGCCTGGCATGTGGCCTACCTGAGACTGAACCAGGGATCGAGCCTTGGCATCCCATATGCCACCCCAAGCCTGCCAGGAGTGATTTCTGAGCACAGAGCCAGGAGTAACCCCTGAGAATGACTAGGTGTGGCTCAAAAAACAAATTAAAAAAATTCTACTAATTAAAAAATTCTACTAACACCATACCCATCATTAAGATTACTGCTTCCGTGCTCACTTCGGCAGCACATACACTAAAACTGGAACGACACAGAGAATATTAGCATGGCCCCTGAGCAAGGATGACACGTAAAATAACTGCTTCCTCTACCATGGTTTCAAGGACCATATAGACTCAGTTCATAGAAAACATTTTTAATGTTTTTTTACATAGGGAATAATAAACTTTTTCTTCCAAAAATAGATATACAGGATATATATATAAAGTAATAATAAAGGAGTTAGTAATAATAAAGTAATAATAATTACTAGTAATCATAAAGGAGTTAGATACCTCAAAATAAAAAATAATTAAATATAGAAAGTTTTAGTATTATCTAGTTTACAAAATTATCATTTCAGATTGTTAAATTCTAATAATTAGCAACCTCAGAGAATTCTAAATTTAACATCTAGTCCCACAAACTAAGAACAACAACTGACATTAAAGGAACTGGAATATAGATCTTTTTATCTAATTATTATAAAAAAAGAATACAATCTCCCTGAAAAAAATATCTAAACTTAAATCTCACATTTGAAAATTAATGCATTTTGACTAGCCTTTGGGAGTCATTCAAATTAACATTAGAAATTTCACATGTATGCTTTATATTTGAAAACTACTATGACTTGTTTTAACCTTTGAAAGGCTTTTTGAGAAACATACTTTTTGTTTGATTGTGTTGCATATTAGATACGTTTATCTCTGTGCTCACATATTTGTTCTCATAAAAGTTCTCTTAGACCTATAATATCAAATATCATACATAAGGTTTCTCCATAAAAGTGTTTGCTAGCCCTTTGAACTCTCAGAATGAGCCTGGGAATTACCCGTTTTCTAAAATAAAGTATGCATTCAACTTTCAAATGATCAAGCATCTTTGTATTTTTAACCAATGAACCAGAAATGATCAGTGATCTGTTATCACAGAAACAAGTACCCCACCCCAAAACTATAATATGATAAAATAACACAGGGCAATTTCATGTAGGGTAGACCTACTGGGAAAATAGTTATATACTCTATTGCATGTAATTATAGTACTTGTTCCATTTTAATTTAATTTTTGTGCACTGTGCTCATTTCCTCAATTTTCTTTGCTATTGAATTCTCTATATTTTTCCAAAAATAATACAACATAATGTAGCCAGGGTCTGTTGTTTGATATTCAAACACAGTTTGCAATTTTTTCCTTTAGTAATGAGGCAAGTACTGCATATCCTATGCATGCTTTTTGTTTCCGAGCAACTTTTCTTTATTCCACAAATCATTATAAAAAAATTACGACTTTCTCTACCAAATTTTTTCTGCAATCTTGCTCCAGTCTTCAACTACTTAACAATAATCTCCATTAATGAAGTAAAGTCTGTACACATCACTGCATAAATATAGATATATTGTTTGATGCTTATAATAAACTTTAAAGTAAATTTACATATGTACATTTTATATACTGTGAAGTTCAAGTTCCCATTATTGTAATCAATTTGTCCATATTTATATACAGCATGGTAGCAGCATGAACAACATTCTAATTTTTTCCATTTTTCTTCTCTAACATATATTTTAAGTCTTTGAAACTTTTGACTTTTTTAATTCCACCTATATTTTTCCTTCAAAATGTTGCCATGTCTATATCTATTAACCCATTCTAGAGTCAGAAAAAAGTTCACATTGTTTATTTTACTGCCTGCCATAGATTATAGAATATAATTACACTAAGTAACAGATGTTTACAATAAATAATCTTTTAAACTTTTGGAAAAAGGTAATAATAGGCAAAGTGTTACTAATACAACTTGTCCATACATAGCATTATATCAATCCATTATTCAAAAATGCTTCTTTATAATTTGTATATAACTTGCTTCTTATGTTCTTAGATTTCAGCTTCCAAGCTCAACAAATACATCCTACATAAGGTGTGGTGTTCTCACGATAATTTCTACCTAAGATGTGATGTCTCACAGACACTTAATAGACTTGAATGTCACTTCTGTCTTCATTCCATCACAAAGAAATAATTAAATAAACCCCAACATCTACAAGTTCAAGTATGGGTTCAAAGAGACACATATCTTGTTAGCTGAGCTGCTGACTCAAATGCAGTCTCTGGAAAATTGAATCACCGTATAATGTGAGGGACCTAAGAGTGATTTCTAAGCACTGCAGGTTAATTACCTCAATCCAAGATAAATAACGCTTTATCTGTAATATATATTTTAACAGCTTCCTTTTGGGGGACTGGTGATAGCTAACAATTCCCATTTCTTCTGCATTTATGCAGGTCTCCCCCCACCAAAAAAAAAAACACTAAAAAGTTCTCTTCCTAACATAGTTTCAAATTTAAAACTCAAATCCCTAAGGTAGTTTCAGCATCTATCCAGATATAGATCATTGTCTTTTTGTTCCCATTCTACATGTGTCTACTCATATACTCAAGAGAATACTAAGAATGAGCCAAAATAAATAACTCCAAATAAGTTTCCCATTTAGTGGAATGTGGTTGATTCACAACAATACTATTTTGAGCAACCCTAAAAATGCTGGCAATCTGTTATTACAAATTCCTTCTAGCTAAAATCACGTGATGGTGCTTAATTAGTCACCCTATAATTTAAAAATATTTCTCTGCCACCAGCTATTGACTCTTTTAGTGTAATCTTCCCTTTATCTTATATTCCTATTAATTTTACCATTATAAAATATTTAGATAGCATCTAGTGTGTGATAATAGAACAATATGAAGAATTTTACGTTTTGAAAACTTAAATTCCTTCATATAAAGTGTCTACACTATATTTTTATAATAATTTTATTGTGAGCAAAAGTGAACAACAAATGTTTCACAGTAACATTTAAGGTACATAATGACAATGTATTTCCACTGCCAGGATTTTCCTCCCTCCACCCCTTTTCCCAAATGTGTCCCATATCTCCCTCCTTTGCCCTCCGGAATGCTAGTGTAACTGTTCTCTTTGTGTATGTTTGTGTTTGTTGTAGATAAGATATCAATTTTGTTGTTGTTGACTTTGGGTTTGATGTTAAAGTCTGATCATTTTTTTAGTTACAAGCAATAATCACATGGCTTTTTGGTCCTGATACTGTTCATTTTTATTTCCCCCCTCAAATCATGAGGCAGAATAAGATGATTCAAGTTGTGTGGTTTTTCTGGAGGAGGAGGAGGAGGAGGAGGAGGAGGAGGAAGAAGAAGAAGAAGAAGATGATGAAGAACGAAGAAGAAGAAGAAGAAGAAGAAGAAGGAAGAAGAAGAAGGAAGAAGAAGAAGAAGACGAAGAAGAAGAAGAAGAATTAAAACCCAACAAGCAGTTGAAAAATAAATAAAATAAAAATAAAAAGCAGTAACTCCTACAAGAATAATAAAAAACAGCACTCAGCAACAACAACAAAGTAATATCACCAAATAATAAACAAAAGAGTGAAAAAGAAAAAAAGATGTGCTGATGTGGAAAGATTTTGTGTGCCCCTTTTTAGAATAGTCACAGTAAATATTGGGGAAGTAAGAAAGGGCATTCCCTTGGCCTAAGAGATTCAGGGTTTCTCCCCCACTGAAACATAGTGTCATGGCAACAACTGCTGGCTCTGTACATGCTCATTATCACTCCCTAAGGTCTTTTTTCATGATTCCAGGAAAATTTCCACACAGTTTCTACACTATATTTTTATAACAATTTTCAGGCAGCTCTATGGGCTCATGGTCACATCATCATTTTCAAAAATGACCTGTCTCAATATAAGCTCAATTATGAGTACTTGGAAAATATTAGTCTTCCTTTCCCTCCAATCTCTTCTCTTTCATTAAATTGAATCATTTGTCTGACTAAAAACTTTAGCTGGGCTATTGATCCAGAACCCATTCTTAACAATGGTCTTATGAAAGGAAATGTATGTCATTTTAAAGAAATTTTTAATAATTTTTATTGTGACCTAAAGTGAACAACAAATTTTTCACAGTAATACATAAGGTACATAGTGACAATGAATCAAGGCCATTCCCAACACCAGGGTTGTCCTCTCTCCATCCCTTTTCCCAGCATGTGTCCCATATCTCACTCCTCCCCCACTCCCAGAATGCAAGTGTAACTGTTCCTCTCTGTGTATAGCTTGTTGTTGACAGGGTATCAATTCTGTTGTTGTTGACTTTGGATTTAAGTCTGACCAATTTTTATTTCCACTCAATATTCATATGGCTGTTTGGTCCTGGTAGCATTCATTTTTATTTTCCCCCTCAATTCATGAGGAGGAAAAAGATGATTCAAGTTGTGTGGTTCTGCTGGAAATGTATCTAATTTTATCTTTGATTAGTAAAAATGTGGTAGTGGTTTAATTTCTTATATTTTTTTAAATCCTGGAATTTCTGGGTTCTTTTTATTTCTTCACTTTTTAAAACAGGATAATTCATTTTTAGGATGTCATTTGGATAGTACCTTATCCAATGCAATCAATAGCACACACTTCTTATTAGTGACTTTTTCTAGAAATTCCTTTTGCCAGAGTCATAGCATCATCAAGTATATGTGCTACTGTCAAGTAGTCTGAGACAAGTGGGTTTTAATAGTTTCATTGAAACTACTAACAGGACACATATTTTAGCTTCTAAAAACAATTTCGTCGTTTTTTGACCTGTCTCCAATATTTCCAGTTAGCTAGCATTAATTGTTATTATATAACAGCATACAACCTTTTTTTTTCTTTGTATTTGACATTTGAAAAATGACACTGCTGGGTGAAATTGAAGAGGGAATTTTGACAGGACAGCTCTTGTCATACTAGGATCACAATATTGCTTTTTTGGTCCACTTTTCATCCTTCTTACTATATGAAATGTGATCACTTCAAACTGCTACAATAACCACTTTAGTTTGTATTCATATCTTGTCTTAGTTTTGTGACTGCACAGATTCATCCTGAAGGGATATGGGCTTTCTGGAAAACATGAAAGAAAGAAAAAGAGCAACGTTTACTTTGAACTGATTATAAAAGGGAAGTGTGTTATCATTCTCCTGAGTCAAGATACACTGTATTTATTTTTGCATTTATATTTTTACACAAAAAATTAATTCTTAACTTGCCCATTTTTCAATAGAGTATTTAGAAACTTTAGGCTTAAAAATAAGATATAATGTTATTTGTTTTACTTTTTTGTAGCATTGCTTTTTAAGAAGTAAAATTATTTTAGTAGTCTTTAAAATGTGAACACATTTTTTTCCAAAGTGGATTACAGAGCTATCTTTCTCTAATAATCTTACTTCTTAAAAAGCAATGCTACAAAAACGTAAAAAATAGCATTATATCTTATTATTAT
>PVKC010048984.1:0-10799 GCA_004027635.1 Crocidura indochinensis | reverse complement strand
AATAACAGGAGAGGAAAGAAAGTGAAAAAATAAAAGAAAAAAGAGAAGACCAGTGCTTGACTGTATACAGGGAGAAAGGAATCTCATTCTCTACTAGTAAGAATGCATACTGGACTAGCCTTTTTTGAAAAAAATTTGAACATTCCTCAAAAAGCTAGAAATTGAGCTTCCATATTATCCAAAAATACCATTCTTAGGGATATGACTCAAGAACACAAAAACACAATACAAAAATATCCTCTGCCCTCCTATATTCAGCCCAGCACTATTTACAACTAGCAAGAATTTGGGAACAATCTATGTGCCCTACAATAAATGAGTGGCAAAGAAATGGTGGTAAATCTACGTAATGGAATGCTGCTCTTAGGAAAATTGAATCATGTAGATTTGTTTATACATGGGAATTATTTTTACTGAATGAAATGAGCTAGAGAGAAAATGATAGACATAGAATATTCTCACTCTTTTGGGAGATATGAGAAAACACGATATAATATGGTAATGATATCTAGATACAATAAATATAAGGGTCAGGAGGTCCAGCCCAGGGTAAGATGCTTGCCACAAATAACGTTCAGTGCAGTTAGAATAGGGGAGGGTCTACTAGTACAATGATCATTATAACTAAGCACTCTGGACAGAACTAGGTGTTGAAATGGGAGAAAGTGACATGCAAGGAGCATCTCCATTAACAATAGTGTAAATCACAGTGCCAAAAAGGAAAGAGAGAGAAAAATAAGTAATTGCCTAAAGCAAGACAAGGTGAAGGGTGTGGGGACATAGGAAGTAAAGGGAGACATTTTTTATGGGAAGGGTACACTGGTGAAGGATGGTGTACAATGTATGACTGAAGCCCAACAATGAACAAGTTTGTAGCCATGGTGATTAAATAAAATAATTAAATATATATAAAGGAATTAAATGTGTATATGAAATATATATAAAGGAATTAACTATATTCCGCTTCAGCAAAAAGTAAAAAGTGGAAAATTACTCATTATATGCCAATAATTTACACCTAAAATACATGAATATTTACAATTATACAAGATTATCTTTTTGAATCATAGATATAGAACAAATCATTCTAGAACAAATACTAGTATAAGATAAAATGCAATTTTCCCAACAAAAGCCGCGTGCCAGTTATCTTCACTAGTAAAATCAATCAAACTTTTTCAAGAGAACATAATTCCAGTTCTCTTCATACTTTTTCAAAAAAGAAAAGGAAATGCTTCCACGCATCTTTTCTGAGGTCTGTTTGCATTGCATGTTGTATGAAACTGTATTCTATCTTTGGTAGCATATAGTTTACTTAAAGTAAGTATCTAAAATATCTTCAAACACTTATTGTTCTTCTAGTTGCCAGATACAGTCTTGTGCTGAGTTAATGATGACTTCATATAGACATAGATGCCTGCATACCATATTTAGCTCTTTCTGAATAGCAGACCAGCAACACAAAATATCTTCTGGTCAACTGATGCTTTGAGTAAGTCCATTATTCACAAACTTGCTAAAGTGCCCAATAAATACAAAATCACTACTATCACCTCACATAGCATTTTTCACAATTCACCAAAGAAATAATTTTCTATGGTAAATATAGTCATAGATGAATTTCATAAATAGCAATACTTGAAATTTTAATTATTTTTGATCAATGGGCTTTAAATTGATGTTTTCAGGGATTAAAGTGTCTTAGCTCTGAGAAAAGCAACAATATCCTAACAAATTCTCCTTTAGAACTTTAGAGTGCCTATATGCATTGCCAATGAGATATACTATTTTGAAAATAATTTTTTCTTCAATAATGAATATCAGCAGTGGGTTAAAAGTGCCAGCAAATCATGTTGCAGACAACCATGTTGTTAGTTTTGTTTTATTCTTCTATTTACAGAGAACATAGTAGAGTGAGCATAAATATCAAGTTCCTTATTGTTTCTGAATCCCTAGTGAACAAAACCACAGCTCTTGCTCCTAACAGGAAAATAATCTGTGTTTTTAAATCTTAAGAAAATAATCATTAACTTTTCTTCCTTTTGATTTTTGGACTATACCCAGTGACACTCAGGGGTTACTCCTGACTATGCATTCAGAAATAGGGGTCCAGGAGATAGCATGGAGGTAAGGCGTTTGCCTTTCATGCAAAAGGTCATCAGTTCGAATCCCGGTGCCGCTTATGGTCCCCCGTGCCTGCCAGAAATAGCTCCAGGCTCGGGGGACCATATGGAACTCCAGGGATCGAACCACTATCCGTGCAAGGCAAATGTCCTACTGATGCACCACTGCTTTGGCCTCAGAAACCTCACTAACAACCTATCACAACTATGAGGATTTCTTTGTAAGTTTATTTATTTCTAGTTTCTGATTCAATATTCTTCCAATAAATATTTAGAGGTATTGATCTGAATCTAATATTAATACTTTAAATTTTCAATGAAAAAATACATAAGGGAAAAACCTAGTTTGTAGGATAGACATAATACATGCAACATTTATCTACTAACTTTGCAATCTTCCCAAGTACTTTCTGTGACTCCACAAATATAAATATATAATAGAGCAATCAAAAAAATTCAAAATATTAAGAGAACTAAAATAAAATTTGCCACACCGACACAAGATAAGCATAAGACCATTCATAAATGCACCTTAGACTATGTTTTTGAAGATTTGACACAAATCATTAATATGACAAATGAAACACAATATTTGTGAGCATGATATAAATTAGACATACTACTCTTAATTTGTTATCCATTAAAGAATTGAAATAAAAAATAAATTGGTCCTTCATTAAGATTAGCTTCTGAATTTATGATCTAAGGACTATGAATCTTAACTATGTGTATAAAAATTTATTGGACTTGAGCAATATTCTGGGAACTTTGCTTCGTTTCTAGACTTTAAATCAACTCTTGCAATCATTAGGCCAACAATTTTTTAACAAACCTTATGCTAAATCCCTCAGGGTGTTTTAACTGCTTCCTAGATGTTTTCTTCTTTGGCATTTTGAGCAGATGACATAGTCTTGTTATGTCTTTTGCAACAGTAATGGCAGAAATTGAGAAAATCATTTATTAAAAAAACCTTCCCAGGTTTTTTTTTAACAACTTTTTCACTTCTCAGCTGGAGAGAAAGACTTCAAACCTCAAGTTATTGCAGAACTATCTGGCATACTGCCATCCCTGTAACTCTCTCAGCAGGATGTAACAGGTGACTATGTGCTTTGCTTCTGTAAATTCGAGTTCAATATTTCACACTACATAAATATGATCCAAAGCATTGGCAACAGACAGGCTATTCAGCTCGACCACTGAGTTCTTAAAGTTAGGATAGTGACAGACATCAAATTTAGCAATGTAAATATAAGCCACATTGGAGCTTCTGCAAAAGTCACTATCATTAGCATTTTAATCAAGTTCTGAAAGTTTTCATTTTAAATATCAACCTAGGACTATATCTGTTCCAGCATTTTTTTTTTCATTAAGACTACAAAGCAAGTTATTTTTGTTTGCGTTAGCATTATGACTAACTACTAAAAGATTTAAAATGACTTGTTGAGAAAGCCAATGACCAGGAGCCAATAAGTGGGGAAAAGAAATAACATATATATTAGTTTTGATACACGTGGGTACCACAAATTATTTGAAATTTTTTTACAAGTAATTAAAAACAAAATTTTAGCTTATTTTGCTTTATATTATTTAGGTCAATATTATTAATACCATCAAATACTAAAATTATAAAAAGCATGCTAAGCCTACATTTATTTTGTGCTTTCAAGAGATTCAGTCTAGTAGCCTTGTAACATTCATAGAATATATCTTTTAATGGAAATTTTAATCTAAACCTAAGATAAAGCAGTGACAAAACAGTGATAATGTAATAAAAAGTATAATTGGGAACTTTATCCAAAATAATTATGAGAGGTTATGAGAAAATGGATCAATATATGTGAAAATAAATAATTGGTAAATGATAGTGATTTTCCACATTAATAAAATGTTTTTATACAGATAGCCAGAGTCAGTCATAGCTTAGATTTTACAGTTGCAGGACAAATGCTAGAAAAACAAATACAGTCAGAATATAGAAAAGAAAATAGATCAGGTCTAGAGTGATAGGATAACAGATAAAGTGCTCTTCCTGTGTACCTATATCAGTTTGATCCTTGGCACCACATATTGTTCACCTAAGCACCTCTAACATATGAGCACCGAGCCATGAATAAGTGCTACATACTGGTTAGAAGTCAAAAAATGAAAACACACGATTTGACAGTATGTGAATATATCTAGAGTGTACCATGTTGATTAAAATTTGTCACAGGGAGGAGGATAGATGGAAAGTGACCTCTCACATATGTAGGATATAAAGAACCTACATATGTAGGGAATAAGAATGTTAAAAGACAACTGAACTGAGAACTGATTTAGAAAAATGGAGTTTACCAAGGGAGGGATGCAAGGGGTGTAGAAAATCAGCCCTTGGATAGTAGTGGAGAGCATTGGGCCATTTGGTGGACAGTGTGGAGTTGAAATGTTGCATGTCTTAACCTCTACTATTAATAATATTCAATATAACAATTCTCAAATTAAAAATACAAATATATCAAATTAGAAAAACAAGCATTTTCTCTAAGATGCTTGCATTTGTGGCAGCCAAATAAGCATTATTGCATACTCTGATCTTTACAGATGAATGTATTTGCATTATTTGTTATTTTATCAAAAAATAATAAATTTATAATTAACAAACAGAGGTCCCATTCTCAGTTGCCTAGTTTGTCTTTGATATCATAATGTCAGTAGCTGAATACCCTTTTTTTCCATTTGAGGTGATTGGGTCTGCATTATTAGATAGAGAAAAGAAAAGTAGCTAATTTTGTGGATGTCTTTGTTACTATTTGTATATATTCTAAAATAAGGTAGTTTCAAGCCTTATATTATTTTAAGATTCACTAAATTTTTTAAGAACAGGAGTGATATGACCAAGAAGATGTTTTCAACAAGTCAATGGAAATGAAGGGTTTCAAAGAGTACCCCAGGTGGCAAAGGCATGACCACCATTAATCTGTCGGAAACTATAACTACAACTTTGAAAACAGAATGAGTCATCAAGGGATTGCTTAGAAGGGCAAATTACAAGATTCTTAATTTAGCAACTGTGATTCACTACATTGAATTAAGTAACAGGGTTGATATGATGAGGCATAGTTAGCTTCTCCCACACCATCCCACAGGTGGTAGTTTAAATGTCTATTTGCAATTATCTGCTTGGAAGTCCTCTTCTTATGTCTTCTTTTCATATCAAACCCCATTGCAATACAACTAAGTAAAACAAAATATTTTAATAGAAAAATCAGTGCTATAGCTTTGTAGTTTTCTTTATTTTTTCTCTTCTTCCTTTTGCTGAATGCTTCCAGTATAGTTGAGTATAAAAAGACACTGAATTCTAATAGAAAAATGGGTAAGAAGTTTTGAGAGTATGACTTGGAAATACACTGAAAGAGTAAATTCTTGCACATAATATTTCCAAAAATTGATTAAAATTAAATAAATAATGAACACTATGTTCTTAATACTTGCAATTTTATATGTAAGGATAGTTGATTTTTAGAATATAAAGTCTATGAACTAATTGTTTACATCCAATTGATTCAAGCTGCCATACATAACAAGTCCATTTAGAGTAGGACAAAGAATTTCTTAAAAAATAATTCTGGCTTCACATATTAATGAAAATCATGTCTTAAGAAGAAAATCACTTTTATGAAAGTTGGATAATCTAACACATACTTTTATTTTTTTATTTTTTATGTTTTATTTATTTTTTGTTTTGTTTTGTTTGGTCACACTCTGTGACACTCAGGGATATTCCTGGCTATGCACTCAGAAATCGCTTCTGGCTTGGTGGACCCTATGGTATGCCAGGGAATTAAACTGTGGTCCATCCTAGACTAGTGCTTGCAAGGCAGATGCCCTACCGCTTGCACCACCGCTCGAGCCCCTTGTTTTTTTTTTAAGAATAATAAGTCGCTTTCACTTTGTACCAAGACTAAATATGAATATTAAAAAGTGTGATGTTTTTAATTTTTTGTTTTGATTTTCAGGGAGGGGTGGGCCACACCTAGTGACCTTCAGGGTTTACTCCTGGCTATGTTCTCAGAAATCATTCTTGGAATGCCAGGGATCGAACTGAGGTCCATCCTGGGTCAGCTGCATGCAAGGCAAACACCCTACCACTGTGCTATCACTTGAGTCCCTGTTTTCATTTTTTAAAAAAGAACAGAAGAAAATTAATTATCTATGGTTAAAACAAAAGCAGGATGATTTGGAACATATTAGGAATATTTTAGGTTGGATTATATGATAACCCCTTCCTAGAAGCAGGTATATTGATAATCTATTTCTTTTCTAGTTGGACTAAAACAAGCTCTTAGGAAAATTATTAGAAACATTTATGTAGATAAAAAAATACAGAATTACATTCAAGACCACAGTTACCAAAAGCTAACTTTTTCCTTTTTTAAAGAGTGAATCAATTATATTTCTCCATAAAAGACATATAATTATGTGGATTTATTTTTTTCTGTTGTTATATTTTTGGTTTTGGTTTCTGGATAAAACCCGGCTGTTTTCAGGAGGTAGTCCTAGCTCTATGCTCAGAAATCGATCCCGGCAGTCACAGGGATCATATGCGATGCCAGGAATCCAACCAGGGTCTGTTCTGGGTTGGCTGCATGCAAGGCAAATGCCCTACTGCAGTGCTTTCACTCCAACCCCTATATGATGTTTTTTAACTGCACATTCTGGCTATCCTCCAATTCATTCATATAAAAACATCTAGGGCCAGAGGAATAGCACAGTGGGTAGGGTATTTGTCCTGCAGGCAGCCAACCCAGGTTCAATCCCTTGTTGTTTCTATTTAATATAATATCTTGAGCCTACTAAAAATGTAATTTCTGAGCATGTGTAGCCCCAAAACAAAATGAAACAAAATAGAAAAAGAAAAATTTCTAGTAGAAACATGTATAGTACTTCTGCAAAGCCTTTACAACAGCTCCCACAGGTGTGGCTTCCAAATATTTAATCTGTTTTCTGACAATTAAGCCTTAATTTTCTATGCAGCTGTCACTGTGACTTTGATAATTAGCAATTCAATATATTGCTGTTTTAGGAGTGTATGCATATTTTTTACAGAATCTTTCAGTATTCTTTTCATTCACACATCTCTGTCTTTTTACTTTTTCAGTTTGTATATATATTTCAGATGCCAATGAAATTTAATGACAATGCATTTAATTTTAATAGCTGTAATGATGTAGTAGTTTAGTGCATAGTAAATTTATTACATACTATTTATTAGTCAAAAATTTTTGAGATCTTTGTAAAATAAGCCACATTTATGGCTATGTAAAATCTTTGCTGAAAAAGATAACCAGAAATTTTGCAAGTGTTTCATCCTGCTGTGCTACTATTAAAATTCACTATAAATGGGGTACTAATCATTGATTATTCTTTTTTTCACTGCTGTTGAGTCTGTTGTTTGGGTATTCTTTTTCTTTAAGCACCATAATTGCGTACATGATTATAGTGGGTTTCAGTCATAAAAAGAACACCCCCCTTCACCTGTGCAACCTATCCATCACCAATGCCCCCAACTTCCTCCTAGAGGTAAAGCGTCTGCCTTGCAAGCATTAGCCTAGGATGTACTGCGATTCTATCCCACCCCCACCCCCTGCATCCTATATGGTCCCTCAAGCCAGGGGCGATTTCTGAGTGCATAACCAAGAGTGCATAACCCCTGAGTGTCAAATGGGTGTGGCAAAAAAACAAAACAAAACAAAAACAACTAAAATTTAGGTGATGAATGTCAAAATCCTTCATATAGCACTGAACTCAAATATTCTTATTTTTAGCACAATTAAGAGGCTACAGATAACTAACCAATAAATAACAAGTATCAATGCCTCGTAATAATCAGAAAGGTGCACTCTAGAAAAGAACTGGGTACTGAAAGGAGAAAAAGTGATATGTATAGTACACTTTCATTAACAGTAGTGCAAACCACAGTGTCTTAAAATGAAAAAAAGAAAAAGAGAGAAGAAATATATGTGACCCAGTGGTAGGTGTGGGAAAGGAAATTGGGGATATTGCTCATAAGAAATGGACACAGATGAAGGAGGTGTACATTTTTATGAGAGAAACTCAATGATGAGCATATTGTAATCATGGTGTTTAAAAGTAATTAATAAAAATAAAATCTATATATATATATATTCAATTTTAAAAGTCAACTAGAAAACAGATCAGTGTTGTCTTGATAATAATACATATTCCTGATCACTCTGAATGGCAACTCCATGTTGCGGCTTTCTTCTGGGTAGTTTAATTTCAAAACAAAGATATGTGCTTTTGCATTCCAAATCATGACTATATCTCACATGAGGGTAATCAGAAATCAAACTTGTATCTTTAGCTTTTAAATTTGTCATTGCACAAGAAATCTTGCAATGTTTGCAATGCTTGAACTTAATGCTTAATGAAACAATTCAAAGGCCTTGGGAACATCCCTGAGTAAATCAAGAGCAAAAGTTAAGTTTATGACATTATTACAGTAAATTTGCATATTTGTTAGATAAGAGAGAGCTGGATAATAAATTGTGCGCTACATACTTTCAGACAAAAGTGATTTTTAGAGACCAGGCATCTTCTTGTCACCCTTTGATCTGCGCAAAAGCCAAGATAGCTATCTACAGATGACTGGTTGTTATAACCATGACTGGATAGTATGCATCCCGGGACCAACAACAACAACAAAAAAATCTCTAGTCTAGCTTTTGGTCTATGACCTGTTCAACAAACAAGATCTCCAATTTCAGAGGTCTGACTGAGACTATGGCAAGTGAACAGGTGTTCAGGAAACATAACGAAAGACTCTATCCCTGGTTCCATCCTAGGAGCAACATAATGACCAACACCACCACTAGAGAAGAGGGATTAAAACGACACTGAAGGGGCCGGGCGGTGGCGCTGAAGGTAAGGTGCCTGCCTTACCGCGCTAGTCTTGGACGACAGCGGTTCGATCCCCCGTGCCCCATATGGTCCCCCAGGCCAGGCCAGAGGAGACTTCTGAGCACATAGCAAGGAGTAACCCCTGAGCGTCACTGGGTGTGGCCCAAAAACCAAAAAAAAAAAGAAAAAAAAAAAGACACTGAAGAAGCAAATCTGCTAGAACCACAAAGAAAGACACCAAGATCTCTAGATACAGAGGCCTGATTTTACCATCCATGATGAAGCAGAAGTCTTCCAATCACCACAAAAGCACCAAGGGGAGAGTAAATGATCATGCAAGGAGTCTACAATTAATCCCATGACAGTATACTTCAAGAATGGAGAAACCCTGTATTTCTTAGGCTTATGCAGGGGGGAAAATAATAAGCCTTTTCCACATATATATTTATTGATTGATTGATTTTTTGACTTCTTTATTTAGATGTAGATATTGAAGTTGATGTCTCCAATTTTATTTATTTTATTTTATTTTATCTTTCTCTTTTTTCTTGCACTCAGCATGGTTTGGTTTCAGAACTGCGACTATTGTGTGGTGCTTGTCTTTATTGCTGTACTGCTCACTGGATATTTTATTTAATATTTCTCTCGGTATGGTTGCGATGTTTCAATTACCTTTTTCCTGTCTTCTCTCAAACTGAGGCTGAAAGCCTTTCCTGAATGTTAGAATATTTTCCTTTTATTTTCCTCCTATGAAAAGGAGTAAAAATGGCCAGCAATAGAGAAAAAAGCAGTAAGATTCATTGGTAGAAAAACTGGAGACTGCATATGGATTATGTTTTAAAGAAAGTTCCATTTTCCCTTAAAACTGCAGATTTATATAATAATAAATTAATTATTCATTATCTTGTTGAAATATCAAGTATGAACCATTGTAGTACTTAAATATTTCAGTATATAATTTTCAATATTTTTTGTTTGTTTGTTTTGTTTTTGCATCAAACCCGGCTGCGCTCAGGGGTTACTCCTGGTTTTATGCTCAGAAATCATTCCTAGGAGGCTCAGGGGACCATATGGGATGCCGGGATTCGAACCACGGTCCTTTTGCATCTAAGGCAAATGCCTTACTACTATGCTATCTCTCTGGCCCCCATAATTTTCAATATTTATGTTTTAAGTCTATAAACAGTTTAATTTGGGTTTGTATATCAAATAATAATTATACTCCATTGTAAAATTGACTGAATATATCATGTTATGGAACCAAATTTTATTTAAAACAGATTATACACTACTTGAAAGTAAATTTTGGAAACCTATATTATACATACTTTCATTTTATCTAGTTTATAAAAATATAAGCAAGTGTATAATTTAAAGACAACATTTTCATTTTTAGATAACTCTTAAAAATGAATAACCAGTAATCTACTAATAATACAATGTGACATATCTCTCACAATTTAAAATTATAATCTTTATGGATTCAAATTAGAAATCAAGTAAAAAAGAACAACTCCAAAGAAAAAAACGAAACAGCAGATACTCATGCTTTTTTCAAAATGTTCAAATGCTGCCCTATAATTAAATTAAATGCAACTCTATCATTTAAACATATTTTAAGCAATTCTAAAAAGACCAAAGAATGAATTAATCTTATTTTAACATGATTTTATAAATTCAAGTAAAACAAAGAGAATAATTTCTTTTACTTTCTGTTTTATGATGAAGTTAAATTCAGCTACTAGAGATAAACTTTGACCATATACATATATATAT
>PVKC010048983.1:0-10809 GCA_004027635.1 Crocidura indochinensis | reverse complement strand
CTTAACCTCTCCTAGCAGAACCAAAAGGGACCAGCAAAAACACTCTCCTAGAGGCGTCCAAATAAAAAGGCCAAAAAAGACTGAGCGAGTGAGTGAAAACTGACTATGAGGGGTGCCCAGACAGAAAGGCAGATCCTTTATCTGTGAACAAAGGTCGGAGGGATCAGCCCCTGCTCTGATATCACCAACTGGGAGAGACTGAGGAAAACTGTCACCTTTGCATGCTTCCTTTCTCTTCTGTCCCCTGAACCTCTCCTGAGAGGGCTAAGAGTGGCCGAGAAAACACTAGCTCCTAGAGGCGCCCAAGCTGAAAGGCCAATATAGACTGAGTGAAAACTGGCTACCAGGGGTGCCCCAACAGAAAGGCAGATCCTTACTCTGTGAAGGCAGATGAAAGTGGTCTGCTGCTTCTCTGAGATTACCAAATGGGAGAGAAATAGTATACTTGTCGCCTTTGCGTGTTTCTCTTCTGTCTCCAGAACCTATCCTGAGAGGGACAAGAAGGGCTCAGCAAAAATTCTCTCCTTGAGGCACCCAAGCCGAAAGTCCAAGAAAGACTGAGTGAGTTAAAACTGGCAACCAGTGCTGCCCCAACAGAAAGGCAGGTCCTTTGTCTGTGAAGGCAGGCGGGAGGGGACTGCCCTACTTTGAGATCATCAACTGGGAGAGTCTTAGGGGAACTATCACCTTTGTATATTTCTCTACTCTTCTGTCTCCTGAACCTCTCCTGAAAGGGCCAAGAAGGCCAGCAAAAACTTTCACCTAAAGACGCCTAAACTGAAAGGCCAAAAAAAGACTTAGTGAGTGAAAACTGGCTACCAGTGGTGCCCGACAGAAAGAAAGATCTTTTATCTGTGAAGGCAGACGGGAGGGGTTGCCCCTACTCTAAGATGAAAAACTGGATGAAACTATGTTATCTGTTCCCTTTGCGAGTGTTTCTCTACTTTTAGAGTCTTTCTCTATTCTTCATTCTCAAGAACCTCTCCTTTGAAGGCCCAGAAGAACCTAAAAGAACCTCACTCCTAGAGGGTCTAGAAGAGCATGGCTGCTCAGATTCACTTCAAAGCTGCATGCATTTTCTAAGGAGTCCCACCATAACATGCAGAAAAATCACACTATAAGTGTGACAATGGGTTAGCCTCCCAGGCAAACACCATGCACAGAGAGTAAAAATCACCAAAAATACCAATTATCTGATTAATCTTTTAGATAAGGAATTTAGAATAAAAATATGGAGGATCCTTGCGGAAATCAAAGAAAACATAGATCTAGCTAAACAGAACACAAAGAGATATCAGAAAACTCCAAACTGAAATAACAGATCTGAAAAACGCAGAAGCTCAACTGAAAACCCCAATGGAAAACCTCTCAAGCAGGGTAACAACAGCTGAGGACAGAATCAGTCAACTGGAAGATGAAAAGCTGAACAACTCCATACAGCAGAAGATATTGGAAAATAATCTTGGGCAAATTATTATAAAATGGAAAAATTACTTAAAGAATGTGAACATATGAAAATAGAAGTCTTTGATAAACCCAACCGAAACAACAAAGAATCATTGGAGTCCCAGAGGTCCAGGAAGGGGATCCCTAGGAAGAATTAACAATCAAAAACATCATCACATAAGATCTTCCAGAGCTAATGACTGCATGCAATCAAATCATGCATTTTTGAAGAATATCAACTAAAAGAGACCCGAAGAAAAACACCCCAGGACAAATCCTAATCATAATAATGAACCTTACAGATAGAGATTGAATACTGAAGGCAGTAAGATCAAAAAAGGAAATTACATTCAAAGGAGCATCCATAAGATTGACAGCGGACATGTCTCAAGAAACTCTCAAGGCCAGAAGACAGTGGTTGGAAATTGTGACAAGATTGAATGAAATGGAAGCTTCACCTAGAATACTTCACCTAGCAAGACTCATGTTCAGGTTTGAAGGAAGGATACATAGCTTCACAGATAAACAACAGCTCAGAAATTTTACAGATGCAAAACCAGCCTTAAAGGAAAAACTAAAAGTTCTACTTTAAGACAAGAGAGACCAACGGACACACCAAACTTATACACACAGATGACATTAAATTGTATGAGAATCATCTCCCTCAATGTCAATCAGCTAAATGCACCAATTAAGGGATGCAGAGTGGCTAAATGGTTCAAAAAGATGAGCCCAATCCTGCTGCCTACAGGAAACACACCTGAATACTCAAAACAAACATATACTCAAAATCAAAGGTTGAAGGAAAATCATCCAAGCAAACTTCACCCGTATAAAAACTGGGGTGACCATATTAATATCAGACACAAAAACTGTAGACTCAGAACAGTTGGAAGGAACAAAGATGGAAACTTAGTATTAATCAAGGATAGAACAGGAAGAATTCATGCTATTAAACAAAAATGCACTCAGTGAGACACCTGCAAAATAACTAATACAATCATTGACAAATTTGAAAGAGGACATCAATAATAACACAATAATTGCGGGAGACATCAGCACAGTCCTTTAAAAACTTGATAGGTCAACCAGACAAAAACCTGACAAAATATACTAGTCCTGAAAAGAGAAATGAGGCCTAGTGTATGACACTTCATTCCCAGAAACCTGGATACACATTCTTCTCCAATGTACGTGGATCATTCTCCAGGATAAACGACATGCTGGCACATAAAACATACCTCCATAAAATCAAGAGGATAGAAATTTTGCAGGCGACCTTTGCTGACCACAAGACTCTGAAATTAGATGTGAACTACAAAGGGACAGAGAAGAACAATGTTAACACCTGGAAATTAAACAGTCTGCTACTGAACAACCAATGGGTTCAAGATGAAATCAAAGAGGAAATCAAAACGCTCCTGGAAACAAATAACAATGAACACAAACTATCAGAATCTATGGGATTCAGGAAAAGCGGTACTGAGGGGAAAATTTATAGGATTGCAAGCATACATCAGGAAGAAAGAAGGGGAATACCTGAATAACTTAATGATGCAGTGCCAGGGCATGCCTAAGCCTTTAGGGGTCTCAACCCACCAGATGTATCCTCAGATTTTCCTGGTGGGTAGAAATAATTTAACCCCCATGGGGTTTCTCAAAAGGCCCACTGTGGACACCTTTTTCCCCTGCGTGGATGATTGAGGAATTTCCAAAGAGATGCCTGGCATTACATTTTCAGCCAGTATCTGATTATCTCTCCTTTGCATACATCAGGCAAAATTATGGCCTCTATCAAATAATTTGGCTCAGAAATTCCAGCACCAATGTTTATTTGAGAACCCCTTCTCTGGATTATATTTAGCCCTAAAAGAAAAGACAAAACTCTTTCTCTCTTTCAAATATGTCCTTGCAGCTGCATTTTCTGGTAATCAAGGGTGTAACCAGAATGCAGATCCTGGCTATTGACTATTGACCCTCTTTTAAAAATAAGGAAACTCATTTTTGGGGATTTGGCTCCTCCCTTTACTTAACCTCTATAACAATAGAGCCTAGTCCAGTAAAGATCAAGTTCCTAGATATTTTCTACTCCTTTCTAATCCTAAGTTTACATCTAAAGTAAGCTTGCAAAGAGTTACCTTGAGTTGTGGCCTTCTCTTTTGTAACCTAGAATTTTTACAGTCACACCCATAGCTTAGGTATTGTTACTGTTGTACTCTGTTTTGTGATTATAATTATTCTTTACCACTGGCTAATTTTGCCCCTATAAAATCCCCTGCTCAAAAAATTAAACTTGTCACACACCTGCCAGAAATGTGTTGACTCCACATACTGCATGTGGTATCATTATTTCATATTTCATATTCATCCGCTCGTGTTACCCATTTTTCTCCCATGAAAGGACTATGACCCACGAGAATTGCTGAGACGCAATATGTCTACAACAACGCAGCTTATAAAATTAGAAAATGACCAACAAGGGGCCCAAGAGATAGCATGGAGGTAAGGCGTTTGCCTTTCATGCAAAAGGTCATCGGTTTGAATCCCGGTGCCCCATATGGTCCCCCGTGCCTGCCAGGAGCGGTTTCTGAGCATGAAGCCAGAGGTAACCCCTGAGCACTGCCGGGTGTGACTCGAAAACCAAAAAAAAAAAAGATCAACAAAAGGAACCAACAATAGGGATGTTGGGACACAAAGTTGCTAAACCTGCGGCTGATATATCCAGCCATGAGCTGTGGGGGAGGCCTTGGCAATAATTGTCCGCAATAAACAACTCAAACAAAGAGGTTTGGGGGGACAAAAGGTTTGGCCAAAAGAGCCTATTTCTCCCTGGTTCGATCTCTCTCTCCTCTCTGTCAGTCTCTGTCTCCCTGTCTCTGTCTTCTCTTCTTTCCCGTCTCTGCTCTTCTCTCTTAATTTTCTGACTTCTGTCCCTGGTTCTGCACACTCTCTCTTCTTCTCCCTTAATCTCTCTCTTTCTGTCTTGCTCTTCTTCTTCTCTATACGTCTCCCTCTCTCTCCTAATCTTTCTCCCTGACAGCCCCTTCTTCTCCCTCTTTTCTCCCTGTCTGTCTCCCCACTCCGTCTCTCCCCTCCCCCCTTTTATCCTTTCTCTCCAACTGTCACTCTCCAACTGTCACTGTCCAACTGTCTCCTTTGGCCTCCCCTTCAAACTTTATTATTTATTAATACAAAATCAATACAATACATAAAATAAATATATAATACTCTATATAGGTAGACAGGAGGAAATAACAAAGCTTAGAGCAGAAACAATGAAGTGGAAATCCAAAAAACAATCAGAAAGATCAATGAAAGCAGAAGTCAGTTCTTCAAAAAGCTAAACAAAATTGATAGACCATTAGTAAAACTCACAAAGAAAGAGAAAATTGATAATTCGTATTAGAAATGAAAATGGGAAGATAACTACAGATATTGCAGCGATTCAAAGGGTAATAAGAGACCTCTGTGAGAAATTCTATGTCACCAAATATGAGAGCCTGGAAGAAATGGATAAATTCCTGCAGTCTTATAGCTTTCCACAGTTGAATAAGGAGGATGTAGCATATCTAAACACCCTGAACACTATTGATGAAATTAAAATGGTAATCAAATGTCTGCCCAAAAAACAAAAGCCCAGGCCCAGATAGTCACACTAATGAATTCTTTCATACATTACAAGAGGAACTACTACCATTCCTGGCCAGGCTCTTTCATGAAATTGAAAAATGAGTAAACTTCCAAATAGCTTTTATGAAGAAAACATCACCTTGATACCAAAACCAAACATAGTTGCTGCCCAAAAGAAAATTACAGACCAATATCCCTGATGAAACAGATGTGAAGATCCTCAACAAAATCCTGTCAAATAGGATCCAATGCCTCATGATGAATATCATTCACTTCGATCAAGTAGGTTTCATCCCAGGAATGCAAGGATGATTTAAAATCTGTAAATCTATCAACATAATACACAACATAGAACAAGAATATAAAAATCACATGATTATATACCAATAAATGCAAATAAAGCATTTGATAAGGTCCAACATTTATTCTTCATAAATACTCTCAGGAAGATGGGGATAAAAGGAACTTTTTTAAATATAGTTAAGGCCATCTACCACAAGCCAATATCAAATATTATCCTCAATGAAGAAAAACTAAAAACATTTCCTCTAAATTCTGGTACAAGACTCCTATTCAACATAGTACTTGCCATAGTGATTAGGCAAGAAAAAGATATAAAGGCAATCCAGAATGTAAAAGAAGTCAATATAAAGTCAATATCCATCTGATATCAAGGCAGTCCAGATCGTAAAAGAAGCTCTCACTGTTTGCATATGACATGATACTCTACTTAGAAAAACCTAAGGACTCTAACAAAATTTTCTAGAAACAATAGATTCATATAGCAATGTGGCAGGCTACAAAATTAACACACAAAAGTCAATGGACTTTTTATACACCAATAATGATAGGAAGAAATGAACGTTAAACAAAACACCGCCATTCACAATAATTCCAAACAAACTCAAATATCTTGGAGTCAACTTCACAAAAGATGTGAAGGAAGTATACAATAAAAACTATAAAACGCTGCTCCAAGAGATAAGAGAGGACACGCAGAAATGGAAACACATACCCTGCTCAAGCATGGGAAGGACTAATATGATTAAAATGGCAATACTCCACAAAGAATTGTACAGATTTAATGCCATCTCTCTAAAGATATCCATGACATTCTTCAGTGGGTCAAACACTTCTGAAATTCATTTGGAACAATAAGCACACTCTAATAGCTAAAGCACCCTTGGAAAAGGAATATGTGAGTCATTACTTTCCTCAACTTTAAACTGTAGTACAAACCAATAGTTATCAAAACATCATGGTATTGGAATAAAGACAGACGCTCATATCAGTGTTATAGACCTGAGGACTCAGAGAATGTTCCCCAGACATATATTCACCTAGTTTTTGATAAAAGAGCGAGAAATCCTTTATCCTAAATGAATCCTTTAAATCCTAATTTAAAGGAATCCTTTAAATCCTGAATGGAGCAAGGAAAGCCTTTCAACAAGTGCTATTAGCACAACTGGTTAGCCACTTGCAAAATGCGAACTCAGACCCTCAGCTAACACCATGTATGAAGGTAAAATCCAAATGGATTAAAGACCTTGATATTAGACCTGAAACCATAAGGTATGTAGAACAACACACCTGTAAAACACAACAAGACATTGTGACTAAAGTTATCCTTATGGAGGAAACAGCACTCTCCAAACAATTGGAAGCAGAAATAAACAGATAGAATATATTAAGCTGAGAAGCTTCTGCACCTCAAAGGAAATAGTGCCCAGCATACAAGAACCACTGACTGAGTGGGAGAAACTAATCATCCAATATTCATCTGATAAGGGGATAATATCCAAAATATACAAGAAAC
This sequence comes from Crocidura indochinensis, assembly GCA_004027635.1. Classification (NCBI taxonomy): domain Eukaryota; kingdom Metazoa; phylum Chordata; class Mammalia; order Eulipotyphla; family Soricidae; genus Crocidura; species Crocidura indochinensis. The sequence goes on along the minus strand of PVKC010048983.1, from coordinate 3,917 downwards.
TGACAGAATTTTACAAGGAAAAATCACCTAACCCCATCAAAAAAAATGGGGAGAAGAAATGAAATAAAAAATACAAATGGCCAACAGACACATGAAAAATGCTCCAAATCACTAATCATAGGGAGGTGCAAATCAAAACAACTATGAGATACCATCTCATCCATAGAGGTTGACTCACATCACAAAGAATGAAAACAAGCAGTGCTGGCGGGATGTGGAGAACAAGGAACTCTTATTCACTGCTGGTGACAATGATGTCTAGTCCAACCTTTATGGAAAGTAATATGGGATTCCTTCAAAAACTGGAAATTGAACACCTATATGATTCAGCTATACCACTCCTAGGGATATACCCTAGGAACACAAAAATACAATACAAAAATCCCTTTCTCACACCTATATTCATTGCATCACTGTTTACAATAGTCAGAATCTGGAAACAACCAAGTTGCCCTTTAACAGACGCATGGCTAAAGATATGGTGGAATATTATGTAGCTGTCAGGAGAGATGAAGTCATGAAATTTCCCTATACATGGATTTACATGGAATCTATTATGCTGAGTGAAGTAAGTCAGAGGGAGAGAGATAGATGCAGAATAGTCTTCCTCATCTATGGGTTTTAAGAAAAATAAAAGATATTTTTGCAATACTTCTCAGAGGAAATAAGAGGATAGCAAGTTCCAGCTCACCACATGAAGCTCAACACAAAAGTGATGTGTGCAGTTAGAGAAATATCCTTACAGTTTTAATGAGTGAGTGAAGTTTACAGCCTCTCTAGAGTACAGTGGGTTTGGAGTAATGGAGGGATATTTGGGACTTTGGTGATGGTAATGTTGCTCTGGTAAAAGGACATGTACTTTACATGACTGAAACTCAGCTACAATCATATTTGTAATCAAGGTGTTATATATAAAGATATTAAAGAAAAGATATGCAGAGTTGGGTAAAAGACAAAGAAGATTGTTATTAACATCTTTTGTTAGACTGGCTTTTTATAATAATTGCAATTTTTAACTTTTTGCTTGAAAAATTGATATAATCATAAAAAACGAGGCTTAGTTATTTTTAGCTTGACAAAAGCATTAGTTATTTGAAATAAATAAAAGTATAATTCACATATAAGAATGGCTTATATTCTACAGATTACAAAAAACAAATTTCACAATATGTCACTAACAGTGTCATCTTTTATTAAATTTTATTTTATTGAACCATAAAAATAATTAACTATTTTATTAATGTTTTTATGTTAAAACTTATATATTATATATAAGTATATAATATATAAACACACTATATAAAATTCATAATATAATATAAAATTATATATAATATGTAATAATAGAATTATTCATAAAAGATTTTATTAATTTTATCAGTTATATTCACAATAACTGATTCATAATACATTTGTTTCAAGATGACAGAAAGTGAAGTTCGTAAAAAATAGAAAGAACATAGAGAAATTTTAAAAAAGGACAGAGAAAGAAGGGAAAAGTATTTGTTAACAGTTATATTTGTGATGACTATTGCATCACTAATAAAGTCATTTCTACAATAACCGAAAGTTTAGCACATTTCATTTTTTAGAGATGGAAGATACACTAAAATTGATGTGTGTGGCAGATGTCATTTGCATAGGCACAAAAAATATTGAAGGAAAGAAAAGAATGATTTTAGGCCGAAAAGAGGGAGATCTTAGCCCAGAAGTATTTTGGCATAGGACAAATTTTAGGCTCCAGGCATACTAGGTTGTCAAACCCCATGATCATTTTCAGTGTCATCTCTTCACCATCACAGTTGTTGCTGTCAGATAACTGTAGTTATAGATCCTAGTTTCTGTACAGGTCCTATGTCGAACTCCGGGTGGTGTTTAGTGCCTTCTGGTTCTATCTCACCACCAGTTAGAAATGCAGAGTACCCCACCCTAACAGCAGACTACTGCTGTTGCCTGGTTGTCAGGGTGATATAAGAACTGTCTTTGGAGTAAGTCAGTGCCATGGTGGTAATGGGGCCTTCCTTGGTAAAATTTATGTTCTTGTTGCTGATGTTGGAAACCATGTTTGTTTCCATAGGTGGTATCTATGTTTCAGAGATTAATGGTCAGTGTTCAATCAACTGGAGTCTACGCCAAGTCACTATGCAAGTTTTTAGGGTGTAACGTTTCACTGCAGTATAAAAAATTATGTGTTCCTATCTCTATTAGATAAGAACTTGTTTGTATCTTTTAATCATTTCCATTTTAATGTTCCTACGCAAAAAGGGACAATGCCACAAGGTATTACTAGTGCATGTGGGGGGCTTAGCTATCAAGACCAACAGTCCCTAGAATCTTTTCCTTCAAACTCTGAACACAGACTTACCTACGAATATTCCATAGTGAATGGATCCTGGGGATAGGGGAAGTTGCCTCTGCATAAGAAGATATTTGATAATGTTTATGCCTATTAAAGGAGTGTATTTTAAAGAAATATTTAAGGAAAATTTATATTTCCTCTTTAAATCTTTTTAAATACTTGGGGAAGGGGTAAGATCTGGGATGCAGCTTCAGCCAATGATTTGGTTTTGTGGAGTCTAGGGAAAATAGCTCCCAAAAGTGCCATATCAGGAAGTGTCCTCAAGCAAGGGTTTTCTCAGAAACTAAATAAATAGCAAGCAAAAGTTCACTGCAAAGGAAGGTGAAAGAAGAGGTATCACCAAGAGCAAATCAGTAGAAGCAGACTGTCCATTTCTTTTCATGCTGATAATCTATCTTTTCCTTTTGGGAGCTGGTTGGCATCTGGCTGGGTTGGGGAGAAGTTCTGTTTTGTGATGAGATAAGGACTGAGAGTAAAAAAGAGGTTAAATGTGGAGAAATAACATGAAGGTCTTGAAAAGGGTTTGTAAGTTGGTAAGTGAAAAAAGAGGTAAGAGTTATCTATAATAGAGGGAACAACACTATACTACGTAGACATTATATCTATTGTAGATGGTTTTTAGACTGATATTGGTATGGTGTACACATACACTCATGTGCCTACATAGTCAACCAGAAGATAGATTCATGGGTTACATTTGAAAAGCTTTCCCAGGTGATATGGGACAGAACACTTAAAGAAAAGAAGGGAAAAAGAATACAAGAGAGAAAGTAAAACCGACAGGTCTACTGTAAAAGGTTTTCCTTCCCCGCCTCCCTTTTTTCCTTTTAGGCTGATCATGTTTGGTAAGGGTGAACTAGCTTGAAGAAAGTCTTCATAGCTTAATTTCTTAAGAATAATCAAAGTTTTCAAGTCTAAATAACCAAGGGACATGGTAATGAACACTGTATGGGGGAACTATACCATGAACTTGATATGATCTATATTATAGATGAAGATTAGAAAGTCAGTGGTATGGCGAACATATATACTAATGCAATTGATCAATGGGCTACAATTCAAAAAGCTGACCCAGGTAAAAAAAAGAACACAAAATACAGAAAGGGAGAGAGAGAAAGAAGAAATAATTAAATCCAGCAAAGGATATACATTTTATAGTCCAATCATATTTTGTGAGGGTAGTATTTACTTTACTGGGGAAAGGCTACTTAGAATAGATTGTACATAGAGCATTCTAGCAAATTCATGATATGGTAATGAGCACTGTTAAGGAGCATATCCAGTGGAATTGCGCATCCAGTTTCCTTTCCTAAAGGATTCTTTTAAAGATTCTAATCATAAAAAATACAAATATATAAGTTAAAATTTTTTTTACCAAGTCCAAAGTTACTCTCAAAAGATATGGAGTATAAAACTCCTAAAAGTCCAATCAAAGACATTTGATGAATCAGGAAAGACGAGTTACAACTTGATACAGGACACAGCACTGGAACAGTTAATGATGCATTCCTCAATTCGATATCAGGAGGTTTGCAATTGTGATGGGATTCCTACAAAT
>PVKC010048982.1:0-10791 GCA_004027635.1 Crocidura indochinensis | reverse complement strand
GGATGGAGAGAAAGAAGGAGGAAGAGAGAAGAGAGACAGGAGAAAAGAGCGAGAGAGAGCAGAAAATGTCTCCTTGTAGGGATAAATGGCAGAAATGGAAACTGGGAACATTGGTGGGGGGAAATGTACATTGGAGAAGAGTGTTGTACATTTGTATTTGGGGGGGGGAAGTTTTTTATTATAAACAACCTTATAACTATGGTGTTTAAATAAAGTAAAAAAGTAAAAATAATCAGATAAGGACCACAGCGATAGCACAGCGGTAGGGCACTTGCCTTGCACTCTGGTTCGGTCCTGGACATCCCATATGGTCCCCAAAGCCTGCCAAGAACAATTTCTGAGCACAGAGCTAGGAATAACATCTGTGAGCTGCTGGGTGTGGCCCCAAAACCAAATCAGATATGTTTAAGAATATTCATTTTGTTACTTGCTGGCAGAAATTATCATTTTAGAATTATGTTTTCTTTCTAATTCAAAAAAACCACTAAATATAGTGATAATCTTCTATGGTAATGCCAAAGACCCAGTTAATGTTTCAAACTGGTAGGTCATATACTTTGCTGCTGAGTCCCCTAACATAAAGGATTTAAAAGTGTTTTAATTTCTGCTTTTCTCTAATATTTTATAAATGTATTTATTTATATATTGCATTTTTTGTTTGTTTTTGGACTATGCTTGATCTTCAAGGCTTACTCTTGGCTGTGCACTCAGGGTTCATTCCTGATGATGGTAAGGGTACCTCATTGGGTATTGGGTATCAAACTCATATCAGTTGTATGCAAGGCATACTAAACTATACTATAGCTCAGATCCAACAATTTCAATTTGTTTAAACTTTTTTTGTTCCTCATTCAGCTTTCTTTTCATTTTGGAAGGGGGAGCACATCTGGTGACACTCAGGGATTACTCCTGGTCTTGTGCTCAGAAATCGCTCCTGGCTTGGGGGACCATATGGGATGGTGGGGGATCAAACCACAATCTGTCCTAGGCTGGACATGCAAGGCAGATGCCTTATAGCTTGCACCCCGCTCCAGCCCCTCCTCATTCAGTTTTCAAATTTACTTAGAGTAATAAAATAATGATTTCAGATTTATGCTCATTAAAAACATCAGTGCAATTGATTAATTTTATTAATTTTATTCTCTTCAAAGTAATTTTTAAGAGTTCATTAGTCTAAAGTATGAGATCCATATTGGGACTTACAACATCATAAGAACTTTAGAATGTATGTTCAGTGTGCTTCATCACTTTCCAATTTAATTGAATACCTACCCACTTTATGTAAGTTCAAAAATAAAAATAAATTCTTTTTTGCTTTTTTGGGCCACACCTGTTTGATGCTCAGGGGTTACTCCCGGCTAAGCGCTCAGAAATTGCCTCTGACTTGGGGGGACCGACCATATGGGACACCAGGGGATCGAACCGTGGTCCTATCCTTGGCTAGCGCTTGCAAGGCAGACACCTTACCTCTAGCGCTAGCTTGCTGGACCCAAATGACAAATTTTCAAAAGAACCAGAAAGCCATCAAAGTTTCATAGAGACACCAATAGAATGTTTAACTGTAGCTTTTCAGTATTAACATTTGTGATAAATCAGTGTTTTTCATGTGACTCACCATTGATTGCATTTTTCCGTAAAAATTGCACCTATTTGAAAATATATCAATTTAGAAAATTTAACAGATAAAAAAGTGAAAATGGGCCACTAGTTCATGTAATTCAATTCTCCCCAGACTTCATCCTACACAGGTAGACAGAGGACAGAGGCCTCATCTGGAACTGAGTTGAGGATAGTTAGAAGCAGGGTGTGGTATGATGAAGTGATTGGTTATGCCTACAGTTTCTTTGATCATAATAGTGAGCAGATCCAAGACAGTGGCATAAGCAGGTTATCTTTCAGTTTAGCTAGCATAATCAACGCACTGAGACTGGTATGTCTGACCTTTCTTTCTAGAGTGGAATCTGCTGTAGTTGCAAAGTGTCAGTTAAGATAGCACAATTGATGCTGAACTTCTTTCTTTAGTGCCTTCCTATGCCCTACATGGGATCTTGTATTTTTATTATTATTATTTTTTATTTTTTTACAGATAAAAATTGGGTATAGTCTGGGTGATTTATTCATGTTTTGTAATTTGTTGACCTACCAGCCACAATAGAGCTCTCCTTTATTTCCTTACCAGCAAACCCCTTCCTCTGTTGATATTCAACTATTTGGAAATAAATAAGACACAAACAAAGCAAATTGCTTTGGAAAGCACTATCTACCTCTGGCTCTTTGCTCCACATTCAGTTTAACCTGTGGATTGTCGAAGGGCATCAAGCCAGGGAGACCAATTTTCATCTGGAGTCCAGCCCAACCTCTAAGAGACAGTTTGGAGTTGTGTGAATGAATTTAGATTCACAAAGTGCTTAGAACAGTGCCTGGCACAAAATCAAGTTTTAATAAATGGAACCTATTATCTTCTTTATATAGGTTAGTTCCGTTTCTGAGGTGCTCCCCAGATAACATTTTCACACAATAACCTATAGTTTTTTGTTAGAAAATATAGCACTGAAAAAACAAGCATGTCCAACTGAACTGGGTGTTAACAATAAATAATTTTTTTAAAAGTCCACTTTTTCTTGTCAGTTATTTGAAAACACCAAGAATCATTAATTTTGCCTTTCTTTACTAATAGAAGAGGGAAAACTACCATTTTCATTGTCAGTTATAAATAAAAACCCAATAATTAGAGCTCCATTATTATGGAGGACTCTGAGTGCTTTATTTTTTATTTTTAGATTCTGTATGAGTACACATAGGAAATGATATATGATTAATTAACAATAAAATATAAAATTGCTATATCACTTGTATCACCTGTTTCAAGTGCTATAAAGTTTTATGTACATGAACTCATAGGTATTTTAACTTATGTTAAATTAAAATCAATATGTATACATAAATATAATTAAATCAAGATAAATAAATGTATATATAAGAATAAATGACGGGGCCCGGGAGATAGCATGGAGGGAAGGCGTTTGCCTTTCATGCAAAAGGTCATCGGTTCGAATCCCGGTGCCCCATATGGTCCCCCGTGCCTGCCAGGAGCAATTTCTGAGCATGGAGCCAGGAGTAACCCCTGAGCACTGCCGGGTGTGACCCAAAAACCACAAAAAAAAAAAAAAAAAAAAAAGAATAAATGACATAATCACCATAATCAACACATTTATTGAAACATAGATACATTGAAAAATGAGATAAATAATCTAAAGTTTTAGAGTGATAGAGGGTTCTGTGGTTTATCAATTAGTGAACAAAAGAGATTGAGCTTTGTAGAGAGCAAATAGAGAATGCATACTTTACATGCAAAGCAATGCTTTTACATATGCCACTTCTTAGTTCTCCAAGCACTTCTGGTCATGACTTCTCAAAATTAAGCATGAAATCATATACTATTGCATAGATGTTAGAATAAGTTATATATTCCACATATAAGGATGATTGGATATATAATTATATTTGTAAAACATACATATGTATGTAAGTGCTATAAAATTATCAATTGCTATGATGGTTTTGTTTATATGTTTAGTTTGTTCTTATTTACATAAATTCTAATGATATATACAAATGTGTATACATATGTGAACATAAATATAGCTAAATAAAAAGACACACAGTGTGAGGCCAGAGCACTAATACAATGGGTAGGGCGTTTGCCTTGCATGCGGCTAACTCAGGTTCAATCCCCAGCATCCCATATGGTTCCCAATCCCTCCAGGAGTCGTTCATGAGCGAAGAGCCAGGAACAAACCCTGAGTTCCTCTGGTATGGTCCACAAACAAACAAACAAACAATCAAATTAAAAAAGATTCATAGACACTGGGCCCGGAGAGTTAGCACAGCGGCTTTTGCCTTGCAAGCAGTAGATCCAGGACCAAAGGTGGTTGGTTCAAATCCCGGTGTCCCATATGGTCCCCCGTGCCTGCCAGGAGCTATTTCTGAGTAGACAGCCAGGAGTAACACCTGAGCACCACCGGGTGTGGCCCAAAAACCAAAAACCAAAAACCAAACCAAAACAAAACAAAACAAAAAACAAAAAAGATTCATAGACATTACAACAGAAAGTCAATTATTTAGCATACTATGAGCACATTTATTATATAAATATGTGAAAACATTCTCGTCCTTTTGTAATTTACTAGAATGAAGATACTTTAGTCATCTAAAGATGATTTTTAAAGTAGTAGAGCCCACTAAAATGAATTATTTGATATGTTTATATACTAAATGAAAATAAGTTCTTTTATATTGATGAGTCTATAGAATAGTTCTCCCCAAAACATTTTTGTTCATATAAAACAAAAGCAAAATTTATTTAGCAAAAACTTAGTTCAGGGGCCGGGCGGTGGCGCTGGAGGTAAGGTGCCTGCCTTAGGACGGACCAGACCGCGGTTCGATCCCCCGGTTCCCATATGGTCCCCCGTGCCTGCCAGGAGCAACTTCTGAGCGCATAGCCAGGAGTAACCCCTGAGCGTCACTGGGTGTGGCCCAAAAAAAAAAAAAAAAAAAAAACAAACAAAAAAAAAAAAACTTAGTTCAAATGTTAAAGTATTAGATTTTGTTTGTTTGTTTGTTTTTGGGTCACACCCAGCAGCACTCATGGGTTACTCCTGGCTCTATACTCAGAAATCACTCCTGGCAGGCTCAGGGGACCATGTAGGGTGCCGGAATTGGAACACTTTCCTTCTGCATGCAAGGTAAATGACCTACCTTCATGCTATCTCTCCGGCCCTAAAATATTAGATTTTAATTTAAGTGAAATACTCATTTTGATATAACATCATATCCTTTATCAGTTACCTTGACAGAAATATCTCCAATGTTGATTTCTTTATTTGCTGATTTTTTTCAGTTATTTTATTTTTTTAGTTTTTGGTTTTTGGGTTACACCTGGTGATGCTCATGGGTTACTCCTTGCTATGTGCTCAGAAATCGTCCCTGACTTAAGAGACCATATGGGACTCCAAAGGATAGACCTGCCATCTGTCCTAAGCTAGCGCATGTAAGACAAAACGCCCTACAACCTGCGGCATCACTCTGGCACCCTAGAGTGACTTTATTTATTTTATTTTAATCAATCAATCAATCAATCAATCAATCAATCAATTAATTTTGGTTTTTGGGTCACATCTGGCAGTGCTCAGGGATTACTCTTGGCTATCTGCTCAGAAATAGCTCCTGGCAGGCTCTGGGGACCATATGGGATGCCAGGATTCGAACCAACCACCCTAGGTCCTGGATAGGCTGGTTGCAAGGCAAACACCACTGTGCTATCTCTCCATCCCCATAGAGTGACTTTATTTAAAACAATTTTTTCTAACAACAGGGGCAGATTGCACAGAGGTAAGGCTTTTGCCTTGCATACAGCCAATCCAGGATGGATGGTGTTCAAATCCTGACTTCCCATATGGTCCCCCAAATCAAGAGCAATTTCTGAGCACAGAGCCAGGAGTAACCCTCGAGTGTCACTGGGTATATCCGGTATTAAGCCACAGTCCGCAATAGGAAAAGGTGATTAGGAGGGAGTGGCCTATAATCTTCAACCTTTTTAAGCATACTCTCTTCAACTGCCCTGTCATCTCAATCTCTTTCTGCAAAGTCTCCTGTTGCTTCTTCCTCTATCTTCCCCTGAATCCCCCTTTTGCCCCTCAGGCAATCCTTTTGTTACCTTCCAAAGACCCCTCCCAGAAATGGGCTGGTCTTACCATCAGGTAAGATTATGCAAGAAGATGGGGATTGGGTGGGGCCCGGGAGACAGCATGGAGGTAAGGCGTTTGCCTTTCATGCAAAAGGTTATCCGTTCGAATCGAGGTGCCCCAGGATCCCCCGTGCCTGCCAGGAGCAATTTCTGAGCATGAAGCCAGGAGTAACCTCTGAGCACTGCTGGGTGTGACCTAAAAACCAAAAAAAAAAAAAAAAATAAAATAATAATAAAATTAAAAAAAATGGGGATGGGTGACAGTTTCTGTTGCTGCTTATACACCTTTTTGGGTTGTGCAATCTTGTTTTCCCACTTCCCAGATACAATTTGATGGCATCTGCTTTCTTACAATTTCTTAACTGGTTCTTCATCTGTATATGTGATAAAGCAAAATCCTCTTCTTTCATTTGTTTTTGTATCCATGGGAAGCTCAAAATATTTTCAATCTCTCCAAAGACTCAAATATATTCTTTAATTTGTTCTTCAAAAGTATCTGGGCTCAATCCACCCACAAAAACCTTTTTGGGGGGCTCTTATTCCTTTAAAGCCTTGGCCCTTTTGGAGTCTATCAAATTGTCATCCAGTTTGTGTTCTTTGAGTTCCAAAACCTTATCAACAATAACAAGCATCCTTTAAAAGCACAAATCCAAAATATCTTGATTTGGCACTGTCTGGCTCTGTTTTAATTTTACAGTCTACAAGCGTCAGTCTGCTGATTCCTGCTCGCGTTGATCTTGAATCCCTCTGCAAATTCGAATCCCTCTGCAAATTCTTCTATGTTGCTGTACTTGTTCATGTCGTCCATGGCGTCAAGAACGGTCAGACAGGGATTCTGGAAGGCACTTCAAGGGGAGGCAGCTGCTGCTTTGGAGTGTTGTCTCTCTTTTATTTTTCTTATATCTCAATAAAGAGTGAGATTATTCTATGTCTGTTCCTCTCTCTGAGTCATTTTAGAGCATAACACTCTATATTCATCGTGAAATTCGCTTATATATTAATCTGGACAGCTGCATCTGTTCCATTGTGTATATAATGTATCACAGTTTCTTTAGCCACTCATCTGTTGTCAGGCACTTGAGTTATTTCCAGATTGTAGCTATTGTAAATAGTGCTCTGATAAACATAGGAAGATTACCATTATCTTTTATGTGGAGCCTTATTAGATGAATTCTGACTCTAAAGCTATCTATTAGTAGAAATTTTTGCAAGCTTGAGGAAATGTGTGATTATCTCAGTCTCTTTATTTCTCTATGGCTAGAAGTTCAAACTAAAAAGAAAAACATATTGTTTAATCATAAAATAAATAATATTAATTATTTTTGTCTACTGATAATTGCACAACTTTGTAAGAGGTATAAAATATAATCCTGTGAAACTGTAAATGACTCCTACTGATTTAGGCCTGATATTTGTTTATCTATACTTACTAACATTTATTTATACTGACTAACATAAGATATTAAAATAGTCTTATCACAGACTAGAAATTGAACGATGTCTTTGTCTCTGATAAAATAAAGGAAGAAAAGACAAGAAAATATCAGAGTTTCTCATTCATGTGAAAACTTTCTGAGTCTGTTTTCTCATCTAAAGTGACAGTATAATAACAATAATAATAAATATCACAGAAATGAGTAATTAGAGGAGAAAAGAGATAACACTGAGATAACACTTAAAGGAGATCTGGTACTTGAAAATATTTCTTTTATTTTCCAGTGTATATATCTGATATCTGATAGCACAAACTGCCATTATATTTTTGAATTAAATGTCTATTGTGCACTTTCTTAATTTAAATGAAAAAAAATCACTAGCAATATTTCACTGGATTGCAAATTACATCTACTTGAAGTTAAGGTAAGAAGCATTAGTAAGAATAAGAAAAAATTTCATCAAAACTTATGAAAATTAAATGCTCTTGAGAAAGGTTTTAAATAGCCTTTGGAATAAAATACTTGTACCTTTTTTATTGAATCCAAATACTATTAAATGTGTTAGACTGTTTTGAGAATAATGGTACAAGTACATTTTGGGAAAAAAAATACGAGTCTAGTTAACATGCTAATTTCACTGGCATATTTCTACTTGACAATTGTAGGTATTATTTTAATTAGAGTCATACTTACATTCTAATATAAGAATGACTACTAAAAGCAGTCTTAATTTCCATCAAGAAAAATTTATTGTCTTCTTTTCACTCTTCTGGAATCTACACCCACCGCAAATTATCTTGTCTCTTTTAATTAGTAGCCCTCAGCAATCTTCTTGTTTTCTTCGCTTCTCTGCTATTTATATCAATTATCCTTATTTCTTTTTCAATTTTCACTTCATTTAAAACTTGATGAGATAAAACTTTAGGATACAATAATAATAAAAGAATCTTGCTGGTTTTTAAGTAAAAATCTACTCAGTATTATTTCAAATGATTCCCAGATGTGTAGAGGTTTACACCTGAATCAGATGCAATAGCAAAGAATTAGGGAGAAAGATATGTTCTTGGAAACTCATAAGCCTTTGGAATAATCAATCAATTGTTCTATATTGCTTTATATTTTCCCATCTTCTCAGCATCATTCTTATTCAGGTCAGTTACTTTTACAAATGTCAGGTGCATCTTCTTGGAGAAAATAATTTCCTGTTTTAAGTTATTAGGGTGAGTACTAATTTCTATCTGCCAGAGCTATAAAAAATTGGTATATAAGTCAGAGATTTTACTGTAAACTAATAATTGAGTGGGTACAAGTAAGGGTCACATGTGCAGTTCTTTTTCTTTGTGAACATATACTATTTAATTAATTTATTATTTTTTTTCTAATATTAAAGATGCTTCAAAAGTGGAAAATATTAAAAACCTTAGACAGATAAAACATGCTTTGAAAAGAACTTGCACATATTTTCAGCTTATTTCCTACGGGAGGGTATGTCAACTGCAGGAAATTCGCACTGGTGAAGGTTGTTGTACATATGACTATAACTCAGTCATGAAAAACTTTATCTGTGGAAAATAAACCCTGACGTATGAACAATCTTGTAATCGTGGTGTTTAAATAAAAGTAAAATAAATGTCAACTATGTTGTTCTTCCCAGTAGAAAAATAGCATAGATCCTCTGTTAAGCTCCAAAAGAAAAATGACCAACAATTTTTCCCAGGTAGTGTGGTCTTGGCTAAAAACTCTGAGGCCTTTTCAGAATAAGGAAAGGCATATTTCTCTTTTTTCATTTTTTTATTGGTAATATATATATATGACTTTTTTTGGGGGGGGGCACACCCGGCAGTGCTCAAGGGTTACTCCTGGCAGTCTGCTCAGAAATAGCTCCTGGCAGGCACGGGGGACCATATGGGACACCGGGATTCGAACCAACCACCTTTGGTCCTGGACCAGCTGCTTGCAAGGCAAATATCGCTGTGCTATCTCTCCAGGCCTATATATAAAATTTATATATGTATATATAAAATGTATGTATTTGTTTTTTGGGTCACATTCGATGGCTCTAATGGGTTACTCCTGGCTCTGTGCTTAGAAACTGCTCTTGGCAGGCTCAGGGGACCATATGGGATATAGGGAATTGAACCAGGGTCTGTCCCAGGGTAGCTGCAAATGCCCTACCACTGTGCTATCGCTTCAGCTCTAAAAAATAATTTATTTAAGTACTGTGGTTTCAAAATTGTTCGTACTTGAGTTTCAGTCATAGAATATACATATCCAAAAATAAAAAAGAATATACATATCCTCTTCAGCAGTGTACTTTTCTTGTCACAGATGTCCTCCAATTTCCCTTTATTCCCATACTTGTTTCTGAGGCAGAAATTTTGCTTTTCTCTCTTGCTATCTCTCTTTTTCTGCCTGTCTCTTTTTCTTTTTTGACACATGGTTTGCATTGTTGCTAATGAAAGGAAACCATGCATGCCACTTTATCCCCTTTCAAGCATCCAGTTCTTGTCCAAAGTGATCAGTTTCAACTCTCATTATTATAGTGGACCCTTCTCTACTCTAACTGTACTCACCGCTCCGTGGTAAGCTTCCTAGCATGTACTGGTCTTCCTATCCCTTATCACTATTGTCTCTGGGCATGATTACCATACTGCCTTTTATTTTTCTTATATCCCACAAATGAGTCTGTCCCTCTCCCTCTGATTCATTTCACTCATAATAATCATCAGATCCATCAATGTATATGCAAATTTCATAACTTGATTTTTATGAACATCTGCATAGTATTCTATTGTATAGATGTACCACAGTTTCTTTAGCTACTTTTCTGTTTTCAAGTTCTTGGGTTCTTTCCACATTATAAGTAGTGTTGTGATAAAGCATAGGTTTGCACAGAGATTTTCTGCATGGTGTTTTGGGTTCCTAGGCTATACCTTAGGAGAGGTATTGCTGGATCATATGGGAGATCAATTTTTAGGTTTTTTTTTTGAGGAATATTCATATTGTTTTTCAAAAAGTGGGACTAATCAGCATTTCATCACACTTTCTCCTCATGGAAAATATTATACTCATTGGGGAAAAAGGAAAAGCCTTTTCTCTAATATCTAGCATAAGACAAGGCTTCTCCCACTCATCACTTCTAATCAATATAGTACTGAAGTACTTTCCATAACAATAAGGTTATAAACAGATATGAACATCCAGATAGAAAAAAAAGAAGCCAATCTCTCACTGTTTGCAGATGATATGATACATAATATGTTTTTATATTTAGAAATTCCTAAAGACTACCAAAAAGTTTCTAGAAATAATAGAGTTTATAGTCCAGTGGCAGGCTATAAAAGTAAAATGCAAAAATTTATGGCTTTTCTATATACAAATAATGAAAGAGAAGAAAGAAACTTAAAAAAAATCCTAGGGGCCAGAGTGATAGCGCAGTGGTAAGACATTGCCTTGCATGAGGCTGATCTAGGACTTTACCTAGGTTCAATTCGATTCCAGGCATCCCATATGTCCCCCCCACCCCACCAGCCAGGATCCCATAGCCAGGAGTAATCCCTGAGTGTTACATGGTGTGGCCCCCAAAGCAAAGCAAAACAAAAGCAAAAA
>PVKC010048981.1:0-10809 GCA_004027635.1 Crocidura indochinensis | reverse complement strand
AGAAAAGACAGAATTCACAGTTCTTTGCAGTCAGCCCCACTAGGCAGGCGTGGATTCGCAGAGATTCCCAGCCTGATGTCACAAACAGGGGACCTTGCTTTTGCACAGTACTTGAATCTTGCCGGTTTTCACTGTAATGGCATGTTCCTGGGTGTTCCTGCCCTAGAATGGACCTCTGGGAGTGCGAGGTTTTTTTTGAGCCAATATGGCCCACTCCCACGAGTTCCGGAGGACAGGAGACGAAAGATAAACACAAAGAAAAGACAGAACTCACAGTTCTTTGCAGTTGTCCCCACTAGGCAGGCGTGGATTCGCAGAGATTCCCAGTCTGATGTCACAAACAGGGGACCTTGCTTTTGCACAGTACTTGAATCTTGCCGGTTTTCACTGTCCGTTTTTTTTCTTTTGATATGTGGCATTATCACATGTTTTAGGTGATAACTCATTGTTGTTTTGATTTGTATTTTCCTAATTCTAAGTAATAATGAGCACTTTTATAATATGTTTACTGACCTCCCATATATCTGCTTTATGACAGTGTAAAATTTTCAGAATATTTTCAGTTTCATACAGTCCTACTTGTCTATTTTTGTTTCTATTACCTTTGTCAATGGAACCAGATCATTGAAAATTCCATTTAACTATACCCTGGAAAGGCCTACCTATGTTTCCCTCAATGTAGTTTATGGTTTCTCCTCTAATGTTTTGGTATTTTAGTTAATTTTAATTAATTTTGTGTGATACATGAATACAACTTAAGTTTTACAATGATTATCCACTATCTTAAGACACTAGAAGAAAATAGAAGATAGGGCCACCATAAATTGTGTATTAAAGAAAGCTATGTAATGATCTAGAATGAGGCCTTTTCATTGTAAGTAGAACATGCAGTGAATTCCATTTCTACAGTAAATATATGGAGTACCATTGTGACCAATAAAGAGGAATGAAATAGAAATAAAGATATAAAGATATGAATACTAATAACTTAAATATATAGGATTGGGGATGGAGAGATAGCATGGAGCTAAGGCATTTGCCTTGCATGCAGAAGGTCAGTGGTTCGAATACTGGCATCCCATATGGTCCCCTGAGCCTGCCAGGGGCGATTTCTTATCATAGAGCCCGGAGTAATTTCTGAGCGCTGCAGGGTGTGATCCAAAACCCAAAAATAAATAAATAAATAAATAAATAAATAAATAAATAAATAGGATGTTTTCCTTCATCAGACTCCAAAACAAAACATAACTATATTTTGATTAATATTAATAAACTGCATTATGATATTATATTATGATTGTCATATATATAAATGATTGCCAGGACCCACAAAATTTAAGAGTGATGTCAAATCAAAGAAATGAATCTGTCCCCCAAAAACAGAGAAAAAATTTACATTAAAATGTTTAATCCCAGTCAAAGTAGATCACAAAAGAGCACTCCATATGATAGTCAGGGCAATTAATGAGTAACTGGAAGTGAAATTCAAGCAACTCAGACAACTGATATTTAGTATTTAATACTTAAATTAAATAAAATAGATAAATAAAATGAATCAAAATGAAAGGGATATAAAATGCAAGAAAATATAAGATATTTAGTAAGTAACAGAAAGAAAAATGATCTTTAAATTGTAACATAACCACAAAGAAAAGAAAGTGAAAACGTAGAAAAAAGATATGTAGAAAATATAATAGTTCTGAGCTTTCTCAATCTTTGGAGGAGGATTTGTACACAGATTCAAGAGGACCCGAAGAGTACAAAAAAGATTCAAACAGATTAAAATCAGGAGGTTGATTACATGCACAAAAACACTTATGTCAGGGATTATGGATCTCTGTATTTAGGATTTGTTTATCTTTAAAGACAGTTTTTTAACTACCTCACAGGATGTCTGATCTATGACCCAAGAGAAAACTTCACTGTGATAGATCCTATCTGATGAAGACTTATAAAGCCAAATGTTAAAGAATATAATCAACAAGAGACTGAGAGACTTCAGTATAAATTATGCTGTGCAATGACAAAAATCATACTTGATTATGTCCGTGCTGTATCAGTGATTAGAAAATTTTGAATATCACTCTTGGTTATAGTGGCAAGTCCATCACTGCCATCTTGACGATGTGAGCAATTAAAGTGAGTCCCTTGAGCAATGCAAAATGCAAAACTAAATGAACTGAATAATGTGGAGATTTTAATGATTAAACAGGTAAAGTAGGTAAATAAAAAACATTTTTTTGTTTTGAGACCACGCCTAGTGGCGCTCGGGGGTTACTTCTGGCTCTACTCTCAGAAATTGCTCCTGGTAGGCTTGGAGGAGCACATGGAACATCAGGAACCTACTTTGGGTCCGTCCTAGGTTGGAAGCACGCAAGGTATATTGCCATATCACTGTGCTAGCTCTCCAGCTCCAAAAATATTTGTTTTAAAAGTATGTCCTGGATTTGTTTCTTAAGAACTAATCTTTCTAACAGTTTAAGGTATGTATCTACCCTGTCCTCTTTCCCATGATTTGTAAAGGTTGATCAAATAGTGTCTAAATGACTACTTGCTCATTCTTTCAGCCATTTTATTGATTGTCTAGTGCAGAGATTATCCTAGATGCTGGAAAGAGATACAGTAGCTGAATAGTATCAGATAACCTAACAGTAGGTTTCTGAACATTTTTGACTGTTTTAGAATTGTGAAATAAATGTCAGACTTCAGAATTGTGGGTATATTCCTGAGTATTTTTCTCAGAAGGTCTTTTTCAGTAGACTTTTGGAAACTTGAAAATTTGTAAATTTGTATAATTGTAAATTATAGACAATTGGCAGTGGGAATGTTCTTATGAAAACTTCTACTTACAGAGAGAAGCTCATCATGGTGGTAATCTCATAAAAGAATCCTCTAGGCTAATCATTTACCATCTGTCTTTATTTCGGTGAACGTTATTGACCCATCCTCTCAGTTCGGTCATAGAAATTACAGGAAACTCAGTTTATGTAGATGCTAACATATCTACTTTATTAACTTGAATTCCCATATGGTCACTTGTTAGTTTTATCAACACCATAAATTTCATATTAGTGTATGCTTATTTATTTTTGTAAATCTTGGCATAGCCTAAATCAGAAACTAATAACTTTCTCATTAGATTATAAAACACTGTGGTATTACTGAGAAAGCAGATTGATCATTTTGGCTTCCAGCTATTATATAGAGAACCTACTGCACTTTATAATGCTGGAGGTCTTAATTGTACTAGTATCTAGGATATATAGAAAGATTGACATATCTAGATAAAACTTCCATATCCTTCTAAGAGAAACTGGCTCTCACATATTATTGACAGACACATGATTCCACCATATTCATTTAAATCGTTTAAGCCAGAACTGTACATCCAGATTAAGGAAGTTAAACGATATATTCACATCTGACCTATGACATGGCATAAGTGTGGTGTGACTTAAAAATTCAACCCTGGAATCTGCATATCCTACATTGAAGTCAGGATGATGTGGAGCATCCTCCAGTTTCACCTCACAATTAAAGTGCAATGCAGAGAGCCCTTCCTTTCCATGTCCCTCATATTTTGGTGGGCCTATGCAAACAATAATTGCCATTCTAACACCGTTTTTACTGTGCTCCTTTGACTCTAATCCTTAAAAAAAAACAACCCACTTAAACTTTTGAGGTTAACTTAAACTAATATGCATGTGCATGGAAATATAAAAAAATACTATGCCATCAATGTTTAAGGAGTTACATAAGTTTTATGGCTTTAGATTGCTTTGTGTACCGCTAAGAAATATAATGTACTCTAATCTGGAGACTTGAAGGACAAAGTAACTATACATGGGTTGTTTTATTTTTCTTAATGTTCTTTAGCTGAAAGTTCAAAATTAAGGTATCAGCAAGGGGACTTCTGAGAATTCTGTTTATGGGTGATTGTCCTTCCACTGCAACTTTACCTTCTCCTCTTTCTTTGCATCTTTGTACTCATAATTAAAAATAAAAAAATTCAACCTAAGTCAATAATTTCCCTTCTTGACCTCTTTTTAAAACAATGACAGTGGAAAGTTCAAGTTAGCCATTAGATCTGGGATAAGATGCCATGAAAAATGCAGATCTAGGATTTTGCAGCATATAGTTTATACTATTAGGGAAGAGGAGCACACTTGAAGAACATAAAATTAGCAATAATCAAAATATGTTGACCCATGTAAGTGAAGAACAAGTCCATTATGAAATTATTAAAGCCAACACATATTCAACAGTGAAAGACAAAAATACTTTCAAAATCATTGATGCCATGTTAGTTGCTTAAAGACAGTCACAGTAGAAATAATCAAACAATTACAAATATTTACAATTTTTATATGAACATGTATAAAGAGAACTTATTTGAAAGGGGTCTTTCAATTGTGACTTGATTTGGACTTTAGTCAATCATACATGAGCTCTTTATCCCCGATCCTTGAATCCCATCTTTGAAAATGGCATGGTTTTCTACAACAGCACCAGGAATCTAACATCTACCAGTGAAGTTTCTAATGCTGCCTGGCACCAGCTTGCTCTAGGGTGGGTTAATATGACACCTCATGATTGGAAACAGCCACAATTTGCTTTCAGTGCAGGTTTGCCTGTCTCAACACCTAATGGTGAGATAAAACCAGGAGACACTTTGTGACATCTGACTTCAACATATGATCTGTGAAAACCCAAGATTTCTAATTACTGAAGCCTGTCTGTGGCAACCATGATTGAGGAGAACTTTTCCTAGTACCATGAAGAAAGACATTGTGATAAGACAACGTAGTAAGCCCAGAGTCTGTATTTGGTTTTATGACAGGATGGTTCATGGGTAGGGACACCCTATTTATAGGCCAAGGTTTTTTTTTCTATTTTTCCCAACTTTTGTTATGCCTATGCAAAAATCACCCTTTTTAATCTTTTAAATACGAATTTCCCACCTTTTTCACAGAGTGGGAGATGGTTTAATTTGTTTTACCTCATATTTCTGCATTTTTCTATAAAATTATAAAGAAATTATATATATTATATATTATATATAATTATATTAATCATACTTATTTATAATCATATATTTATAATTATGTATTATATAATTATAATCATAGAATTATATATTATATATGATTATATATTTATAATTATATATAATTTATAATTATATATTATATATTTTTATGAAATTATAAATTAACATTTATAATGTTATAAAATTATAATTATAAAATTATTATATAAAAAGAAAATATGGGGACTAGGGACCAAGTGGTCTCAGGTCATTGGGGGAGATAAAAATGTCATAACTAAATATCTAAGCCAAATTCAACAGCAATAGAATAAAGAGACCCAAGCTATAACATTCTAAGCTTAAAATGGGCCTATTATACTGACAGCCTGGAGGACAAGGGGTGGTGTTATGAGATGCACTCTGGGAACATTGATGGAGGGAGGTCAACACTGGTGGTGGGATTGGTTCTGATTCATTGTATGTCTGAAAACCAACTATGAAAGACTTTGTAAATTACAATGGTTTCAATAAAATCAAACTAAAAAATAAATATTCAAATATGTGAGAAATCAGGGCATATTCCCTATCTTTTACACTAAATACCAATACATTTTATTTTTATAGGGAATCCACCTTTCTCTATTAGGTAATTATCACTAGTGATATAGTCATTAGAAGCCATCTTTAAGATGAATAAAATATATTATGGAATATTGGCAAAGTGGAGGAAATTTGCAGAGAATAAGAATCTACCCCTCATAAAGAGTAATTCCATTTGAATGGCTTTATTTTAGTTCCCAATAAAGTCTGTTTCGTTTTGTTTTCTTTAGATTTGAGTGACACTATTTTTATTTCTCAAATAATCCTCTCTTTACTAAGCATGAGTGGAACTCTGTTCTTTGAACCAAATGAGTTTTAATTAACTCAAAATGTTAATGAAATTAAGAAAATTTAAAATTCTGTCGTTAAATTAAGTCTTTCATCAAATTCTTATTCAGAATGAATTTTTTAAAATATGTTTCATTGAGTAAAAAATTTCACCCATTTCTTAGTAACTTGTGAACATATAAAATTTTAGATAAATTGAAGATGGTAAGTTAACTATAAATCTTGTTTATAGAACTTTAGAGATAATTAGCATACAGAATGCAGTGAATGTCAGGAAGAAAATAAATCACTTCAGAAAGAGACTACAGATAGAAAAGTTAAACCAGAACTTATTTCTAAAGTTTTTCTACATTTTAAAATAGAATGGAAGAAAGAAGACAGCAAAACAGATTAAGAATGAACATTTAGGGCTAAAACAATGGTACAGTGGGTAGTGTACTTACATTGCATGTGGCCAACCAGGTTTGATCCTCAGCATTTCATATGGTGCCATGAACACTGTGTGCAGAGCTAGAAGTAACCCCCAAAGTCACAGAATGTGGCCTCAGATTCAAAATATAGACAGAAAAGAATGAGCCTCCACTATTTACATGCAAGGTAAATAAAGAGTATCCTAGAGACCAAGTAAAATGCGTTTACTATAATCAGGTGTTAGCTATGTCAGAGGTTTATGAAATATTTATTATGATGTGGACTAATGAAACATTAGTCCTTATATTTGGAATACTGAATGTCAATGTAATATTAAAGATAAATGCCTGGGTATTATTAAGTTGAAGAGAGAATGGGTCATGAGGAAATGGAGAAGGCAACTAATAACATAACTTTTAAAAAAGTTTCTTACTGAAGGGAAGCAATTATTAGAAGATGTATAGAAACGGGTTAAATACAGAAAATTGTTCTTGTAGACAGTGGAACTATTCCACAAAAAAAGGAAAACTGATAATGCAGAACCAGGAAGAAATGGAAGGTAAAAATTCCTTAAACAAATAGGGTATTTTATACCCCCACCGCTATGAATTATTCTATCCAATCATATCATCCTCAGTAGGGCAGTTAGTAAACTATGCATATGAAATAAGTGCACTGTCACTCAAGAAAGGTAAATGTTATCTTGTTAAAGAAAAATAAATTTCTAGGCTTTCAAGCCTGTGTTCTGCCTTGAACACATACTTCTCTCTGCCTTTATTCCAGTCTAGAGAAGACTGCATTCACTCTTAAACATGTATTCCTCTCGATCTCCCTGCAAGTTTTTCTAAATAAATTGTGTTCAATGAAACAGGCAAGGAGCCCCTTCTTTAACAATAGTGTAAACCACAATGTCAAAAAGGAAAGCGAGAGAGATAAATAGTGAGAGAGAAACAATTTGCCTGCCCTAAAGCAAGGTAGGGATAGGGGTGGGGGTAAGATGGAAAAGGGAAACCTCTTTAACAGGAAGGGTACACTGGTGAAAGATGGTGTACATTGTATGACTGAAACCCCACAATGAACAATTTTGTAACCACTGTGCCTAAATAAGGAAAATAAAATTACTACCTTCCTTCCAAATAGAAAAGAAAAGTAAATTTCTAAACTTGAGATATCCATTTAGAAAATAAAAGTAGAAGTCAAGAACACTTAGATACATAATATAGATAAAGAAATGTCTTTAATAAATCAAAATAGATACAGAATTATCTAATATGGATTTAATAATTGAAACATGAGGGAACCATATTATAATGTGATTTCTGGCTGAGCATAAAGATTTTAAGATATTTCAGTAAATAAAATGAATGAAAAAACCAATTTACCAAGTAGGAAAGCAAATACACATAAATAGTATAACAGAATTCCCAGAAAGCAAGACATTTTAAATTTGAAGACACTAATTTAAATCAAAGTAGTTAATTAAGTGGATTGGTATTTGATTTATTTTTTAATAAATATCACAAACAATTTTAATTATAGGAGCAGTATTTTAATATACTGAAAATCCATCTTTTTTCTTCGTTTTGCTTTAGGAATTGAAGGAGCTGATGATGCTCCATATAAATTTTATCAGAATTTTATCTATGTTTTTTTAAAAATGTTTTAGTTATTTTTATAGCAACTAAATCTAACTTGCATAATGTTTTGTGCAAACTGTCGTTTTGACAAAATTAATCATTCCAATCCATGAACAATAAACTTATTTTCATTTACTCATGCCTATTTTTCCTTTTTATAGTGGTTTATACTTTTAGTTATAAATCTTTCATCTCTTTTGTTAAGTTTATTCTTGGGTACTTGATTTTCTGAGATATAACTGTGAATATTTTTTATTACTCTCCCTTGTATTTCACTTTTATTTCTATCCTAACACGTTCATTTTTATATTGGTTTTATTTTATTTTTATTTTCTAATTTAACTTTTATTTCTCTTTTCTATTTCCTTTTTCTTTCTTCCGTTTAATGTTTGCATATATAAAATTCATTGATTCATGCCCATTGAGTTTTGTACCCACCACCTTACTGTAAACTCTTTTGTTTCCAGCAGCTTTCTGTAGCTGTTAAAATTGCTTTATCAAATGTAATTAATGAAACTTTATTTCTATTTTCCCATCTAAATCCCCTTGATATATTTTCCCTAGCGGTTATTGCAAAGGACCTCCAATAAGATATTGAGCAATAATAATGGCAAGAGTGGGCAACTAAGTCTTAAGCCTAAAATTAGAGGAAGAAAAACTTGCAGTTTTTCACCATAGAGAATGTTTGTTTTTGGCTTGTGGTTTATGACCTTAACTATGTTCAGAAAGATTCCTGCAACCCTTATTTTATTGAGAATTCTTATTATAAATGAGTGTCGTATACTATAAAATTCTTTCTCTGAATCTACTGATACCATCATATTACTTTTATTTTACTTTGTATTGACATGGTATATTATGGTGACTGACTTGCACAATATTGCACCATGCTTGCATCCCCAGGATGAATATTAATTGGTCACGATGTATTATCATTTTTGACATATTGTTGAATTCAGTCTTTAGAGCATTGCATTTATGTTCATCAGCAATTAAGATATATCGTTTTCTCTTTTTTTGTGATATTTCTGCTTTGGGACCAGAGTAATGTCTGTCTCAAAGACATTGCTTTGGAGTATTATTGTTTCTTAAGTTTTCTGCAGAGACAAATGGTTTGGGAGGTAGGTCTTCATTAAACAATAGGAAAACTACCTAGTAAACTTATTTGAATCTATGTTTTTGTTCAGGGGAGGCTTTGCGATTATTATAAACCTAATGCATTAAAGCAGTGTTTCCTAAGGCAGCAAAATCGCTCCTGGGTGTAATTTTGGTGGGGTCACTGATATGATTAAAGGTGGCAGTAGTAGCCAAAGTTACTTTTATGCACTCATTTCTTCATTTAAAAAAAAGTTAAATTTCCTTGAGAAAGGGTAGGGCCATTAATAATTTATTTGTCCCAAAAAGAAGAGAGTAGTCCAAATAAATTTGAGAATAATTGGAAGAGACATAAATTTATTTCCCAGATCTGAAAAGTTTGAATACATTGTGAGTCTCACATAGGTTAAAATAAAGATATCAGCAAATCATCCTTCCTTACAAGAGGTCCTCAGAAAAATATTTCTCAAGTTTTTTCCATTATTCTTTGGATCACCCAGTATTTCTTGATTCAAGGTCACCTTCTTTCATCTTAAAATTTATAACTGACATTTCAACATACTCCATATTTAATTTTATTTAATTAAATATCATTATTTATAAAGTTATTGACAGCTGAATCTTACACATAATTTTCTAGCACCAATCCTATCACCAATGTGAACTGGTGTTTTAAGACATCGACCATCTTGACAGTCACATTTTAAGGCTTGGTAACTGTAGTTTGGATATCATATTTTCAATGCTTTTGAGTCTGTGGTTTAAATATACAATTATATCACTTGCACATATTTCTCATATACTGAGGCTATTGAGCCCTGCTCCCTTCTTGCTTCCCTTTCTCATATTTTTACTTACCCTCTTGATTTCTTCTCTGTTCTTATTCTCCCTATACTCTGGGATAAAGAGTAACCTAGGCATACCCCCTTTACCACATTACATTTTCTTGTTCAGATAGGTGAGATCACTATTTGTCCCGCTTCTGGCTTACATCACTCAATGTGATATCTTCCAATTTTCTAAAGTTTGCAGAAAATAGTATGATTTCATCATATATTGCAGCACTGTAGTGTCAGAAGCCCAACAAGAAAGAGTTAGAAAGAGGGTTTCATCAGGGGAGAGGCAAATTTAGGAATCCAGGGGTCTTAGAGACATCCCCCTAGGGCCAGAGAGGGAGAGAAAGGACCAAGGTTGGATCTAGGGCAAGGATTCAGTCAGGGAAAGGAAAAGAGAAAGCGTAACAATAACAGAAGTAGCTAAAGGCAGCAGGCGCACAGTGTCCGAAGTTTCTTCAGCAATCCAGCCAACTATTCAGCAGGAGCAAACCAGCAGAGAGCAGAGGCCCCTAGCACTTCAAGCCAGGTTTTATATACCCCTGAGCCAACTGACCTCCAGCAGAAATTAAAAGGTGCAGATCTCTGGAAACTGAAGTCTTTACCCTTTAAAGGGACAGTAACCCACATATTGCTGACCCAGGGCCATTAGAGTCTCTGTTTCCTTATAGTGTAGTATTCCCTTCAGTATAAATTCCACATTTTCGTTACACATTCATCCATTTTAGACACCAAAGTTAATTATGTATTTTTCCAAATCAGATACGCCATCATATTTTCTTTTTATTTTTTTAAAAATATTTCTATTTAAGCTCCATGATTACAAACATGATTGTGGTTGGGTTTTAGTTATAAAAAAGAACACCATCCCCCATTTACCAGTGCAACATTCCCACCACCAATCCTCCCCTACACC
>PVKC010048980.1:0-10813 GCA_004027635.1 Crocidura indochinensis | reverse complement strand
ACTATGGAAAGCAATATGGAGATTCCTCCAAAATCTGGAAATTGAGCTCCCATTCGACCCAGCTATTCCACTTCTAGGGATATATCCTAAGAACACAAGAATACAATACAAAAACCCCTTCCTCACACCTATATTTATTGCAGCACTATTCATAATAGCCAGGCTCTGGAAACAACCAAGATGCCCTTCAACAGACTAGCGGCTAAAGAATCTGTGGTACATATACACAATGGAATATTATTCAGCTGTCAGGAGATATGAAGTCATGAAATTTTCATATACGTGGATGTACATGGAATCTATTATGCTGAGTGAAATAAGTCAGAGGGAGAGAGATAGATGCAGAATAGTCTCACTCATCTATGGGTTTTAAGGAAAATATAAATCATTTTTTGTGACAATCCACAGAATGAGGGGACTGAAAAGCCTGTATGGATTACAGGTGGGGGTGGTTTGGGAGGGAGGTAGTTTTGGGACACCGTTGGCAGAAAAATTGCATTAGTGAAGGGGGTGTTTAAAAAAGAAGTTAAAGAAAAATCAAAAAAGAAAAGAAAATATAAGGCCTCCCATTTCTTATCACAGGAAAAAAAAGAAAAAAAGAAAATAATTGGGATTATGATTCTGATTGTAGAATTTTGAATTTTAGAATTTAGAATTTTGAATATGGAATTTTAATTTTAGTATTTGGGATTAGGATTCTGAATGTAGAATTTAAATTGTAGAATTTAGTATTCTGAGTATAGTATTTAGGACTTGGGATTGGGATTCTGAATGTAGAGTTTAGAATTCTGAATTTGGAATAAAGAATTTTAGAATTTAGAATATAGAATTTAGAAGTTTTCATTTTAGAGTTTAGAATTCTGAAAATAGAATATAGAATGTTAGAATGTAGAAAATAGAATTTTGTAATATGGAATTTAGAATTTTAGAATAGAGATCATAGAATCCCGAATGTAGATTTTGAATTTTACAATTTAGGATTCTGAATATAGAATTTAGAGTTACATCAAATAGACTTTAGAATTTTGTGATATAGAGTTTAGTATATGAGAATAGAGAACTTATAATTCTGTTTATTAAATTCGTTATTTCAGAAATTAGAATTTAGAATTTTAGAATAAAGAATTTAGAAATTTAGAATTTAAAATATCGATTTCTGAATATACAATGCAGAATTTATCATTTAGAATTGTTAATATAGAATTTTGGGCCTGGGCCCATGAGATAGCATGGAGGTAAAGCGTTTGCCTTTCATGCAAAAGGTCATCGGTTCGAATCCGGTGCCCCATATGGTCCCCCATGCCTGACAGGAGCAATTTCTGAGCATGGAGCCAGGAAAAACACCTGAGCACTGCCGGCAGGTGTGTCCCAAAAACCAAACCCCCCCCCAAAAATAATTTTGGACCTTAGAATTTGGGATTAAGATTCTGAATGTAGAATTTAGGATTTTAGAAATTAAAATTCTGAATATAGAATTTTAGAAATTGGGATTAGGGTTCTGAATGTAGAGTTTAGAATTCTGAATATGGAATCAAATTTTAGAATTTTGAATATAGAATTTAGATGTTTTGATTTTAGAATTTAGAATTCTCAATATAGAACTTAGGATCTTAGAATTTGGGATTAGGATTCTGAATGTAGAATTTAGAATTTTAGAATTTAGATTTCTGAATATGGAATTTACAATATTAGAATTTGAGATTTGGGGGGACAAGGAGATAGCATGGAGGTAAGGCATTTGCCTTTCATGCAAAAGGTCATCAGTTCGAATCCCGGTGCCCCATATGGTTCCCCCGTGCCTGCCAGGAGCAATTTCTGAGCATGGAGCCAGGAGTAACTCCTGAGCACTGCCGGGTGTGACCCCAAAACAAAAAATAAAGTTGTTTCCTTTAAGAAAAAAGAATTTGGGATTTGGATTCTGAGTGTAAAATTTAGAATTCTGAATATGGATTAGAATTTTAGAATTTAGAATATATAATTTGGAAGTCTTGGTTTTAGAATTTAGAATTCTGAATAAAGAATTCATAATTTTGCACTATGGAAGTTCGACTTTTGGAATATGGAATGTAAAATTTTAGAATAGAGATCATAGAATTCTGAATGTAGATTTTGAATTAGACAATTTAGAATTCTGAATATAGAATTCAGAATTTTATCATATAGAGTTTAGAATTTTACCATATATAATTTAGAATATTAGAATAGAGAAATTAGAATTCTGATTATCGAATTCATTATTTTAGAATTTAGAATTTTAGAATATAGAATTTAGAATATTAGAGTTTAGAATATAGAGTCTGAATAAGCAATTCAGAATTTTATAATTTAGAATTCTGAATATAGAATTTAGGTCCTTAGAATATGGGATTAGGATTCTGAATGTAGAATTTAGAATTTTAGAATTGAGAATTCTGAATATAGAATTTAGAATTTTATCATCTAGAGTTTAGAGTTTTATCATATAGGATTTAGAATATTACAATAGAGAAATGGAATTCTGATGATCGAATTCATTATTTAGAATTTAGAAGTTTAGAAATTAGAAATTAGAATATGGAATTTACAATTTTAGTATTGGGGATTAGGATTCTGAATGTAGAATTTAGAATTTTAGAATTTAGAAATCTGAATATAGAATTTTAGAATTTGGATTAGGATTCTGAATGTAGAATTATAATTCTGAATATGGATTCTAGAATTTTTGAATTTTGAATATAGAATTTAGAATTTTTGATTGTATAATTTAGAGTTCTGAGTATAAAATATAGAATTTTAGAATGTAGAAGTTAGAATTTTGGAATTTGGAATTTAGAATTTTAGAATACAGAATATAGAATTCCGAATGTAGTTTTTGAATTTTACAATTTAGTATTCTGAATATAGAATTTATAATTCTGTCATAAAGAGTTTAGAATATTATGACAAGAATTTAGAATATTAGAGAACTTAGAATTCTGATTATCGAATTCATTATTTTAGAATTTATAATTTAGCATTTTAGAATTAGAATATAGAATTCTGAATAGGCAATTCAGATATCTAGAATTTAGAATTCTGAATGTAGAAGTTAGGACCATAGAATTTGGGATTAGGTTTCTGATTGTAGAAATTTGAATTTTAGAATTTAGAATTCTCAATATGGAATTTTAATTTTAATATTTGGGATTAGGATTCTGAATGTAGAATTTAGCATTGTAGAATTTAGAATTCTGAATATAGAATTTTAGAACTTGGGATTAGGATTCTGAATGTAGAATTTAGAATTCTGAATATGGAATCTAGAATTTTAAAATTTAGTATATAGAATTTAGAAGTTTTGATTTTAGAATTTAGAATTCTGAATATATAATTTAGAATATAGAATGTATAAGTTAGAATCATGTAATATGGAATTTAGGAATTTAGAATAGAGAACATAGACTTTCCGAAAGTAGAATTAGAATTATACAAATTAGAATTCTGAATATAGAATTTAGAATTTTATACTATAGAGTTTAGAATTTTATCATACAAATTTAGAAGATTAGAATAGAGAATTTAGAAATCTGATTATAGAATCCATTATTTTAGAATTTAGAATTTTAGAATATAGAATTTAGAATTTTAAAATTTAGAATACAGAATTCTGAATACAAAATTTAGAAATTTATAATTTAGAATTCTGAATATAGAACATAGGACCTTAGAATTTGGGATTAGGATTCTGAATGTAGAATTTAGAATTTTAGAATTTAGAATTCTGAATATGGAATTTACAATATTAGATTTGGGAATTTGGATTCGAAATGTAAAATTTTGAATTCTTAATATGGATTAGAATTTTAGAATTTAGAATATAGAATTTGGAAGTTTTGATTTTAGAATTTAGAATTCTGAATATATAATTTAGAATTTTGGACTGTAGAAGTTAGATTTTTGGAATATGGAATGTAAAATTTTAGAATAGAGATCATAGAATTCTGAATGTAGATTTTGAATTTTACAATTTAGAATTCTGAATATAGAATTTAGAATTTTATCATATAGTTTAGAATTTTATTATATGGAATTTAGAATATTAGAATAGAGAACTTAGAATTCTGATTATCGAATTCATTATTTTAGAATTTAGAATTATAGAATATAGAATTTAGAATATTAGAATTTAGAATATAGAATCTGAATAAGCAATTCAGAATTTTATTATTTAGAATTCTGAATATAGTATTTAGGTCCTTAGAATTTGGGATTAGGATTCTGAATATAGAATTTAGAATTTTAGAATTTAGAATTCTGAATATAGAATTTTAGAATTTGGGATTAAGATTCTGAATGTAGAATTTAGAATTCTGAATATGGATTCTAGAATTTTAGAATTTAGAATACAGAATTTAAAGTTTTGATTTTAGAATTTAGAATTCTGAATATAGAAATTAGAATTTTAGAATGTAGAAGTTAGAATTTTGGAATATGGAATTTAGAATCTTAGAATACAGAACATAGCATTCCGAATGTAGATTTTGAATTTTACAATTTAGAATTCTGAATATAGAATTCAGAACCTTAGAATTTGGGATTAGGATTCTGAATGTAGAATTTAGAATTTTAATTTAGAATTCTGAATATGGAAATTACAATTTTAGAATTTACCAGTATAGAATATGACTACCCACTTTTAGGAAGTTTTTATGGGTTGAAGGGTTGTCTTAAAAGCCAGAAAATTCTGGTCACTTGATAAGTGGTGGCACAAGTGTAGGCATCTGCGTCCTGGCCAGTGCTAGCCAGGTGTGGCCCCACATATTAGGAAACTCAAAAAGCCATAAATAGAACCCAGAGAGATAGCATAGCGTTATTTGCCTTCGAAGCAGCCTATCCAGGACCAAATGTGTTACCCTTGAGCACTGCCGTGATTGCTCCAAAAATCAAAAAAAAAAAAAAAAAAGACATAAATAAGCAAATCAAATTCTAAATTGATAAATCTCTACATTTTAGTCTAAGGCTCTAAAATTTTAAATTTTTTTTCTTTCTGATCTGTATTTATATTTATTGTAGAATACTCTTGAAAGTTTAAGCATGGCTGGTCTTATCTCAACTAAACTTGTTCAGAAATCCTGGAGAAAGAGATAGCTACAAATCCTTTCCACCTAAATTAAAAAATCTGGAAATTTGTGAAACTTCTAAAGAGCAATCCAAAATTTTACCTTTCCAACTTACGCAACATTGTGATTTATATTTGTCTATTCACAAGTGAAAAACACCACTTTAAATGGAGGCAAAGTGATCTACTACACATAAATGTTTCTAAAAGACGAAGTCCTGTTAGGGCTTTTCCAAATAACTAAGGAAGCAACATACCAATGTTTTTAAAGATTTTTAGTTCTTTAAAATGATCCATACACTAACTCTAAAGGCACTAAGTGGCCAAAACCTAAGACTTTGGTAAAATGGATAATATATGCAACATCTATCGGTGTAAACTAAATATGAACCAAGTTCTATATCGGTATTAGGGTTAAATTTGTGGCCATATAATTTCAAATAAAGCCAATTCACTAAATGTTCATATCTAAATCTCTACTACTTTAGAAGTATTTCAGGAAAAGGGAAACATTAGAAAAGCTTTTATATAGGGCTTACTATCAATAAACAAGATTTCAGTATTTCTCTGAAGTGCTTAAATAACCAATAAATCTTTAATAGGGAAGAGAATATGAAAACCGTCCAAAATTATTTTGATAGAATTCAAGGCTCAGAGATCGTGCACAGCAGGTACATAGGCACTCGCCTTGCATGTGGCCAATCCAGGTTAGAGCTCCAGCACCCCCTTCAGTACACCATTCATTGCCACAGTGATTGCTGAGCACAGAGCCATGAGTAAAAGCTAAGCAAACTAGCCCAAAGTCCGAAATTCAAAAATGAAGTTACTTCAACTCAACTTCCTCCACCCTAAGTATAAAATAGCTTCCTTACACTATTTTGAGAGAGAGAGAGAGAGAGAGAGAAGCAGGGAGGCAATATTTTATCTAATACATCACCAAAATAGATCATTCAATATTCTGGGAGAAAAAAATACTATTAAGAGAAAATACTAAAACTAGAATAAAGGCATCACTCCATCCAGGTAAGATTTAAAAAGCATCTACTATCCCTCTAATTTCACTTTTCTGCTGAATTTATAGAATCCACAATTTCTTAAATTCCTTACATTATCACACCAAGTAAGCAAAAGTTATAGTACAGTGGATAATGATTTGCCTTCAATGTGGTCGATCCAGGTTCAACCCCTGGATATGGTCCTCTAAGCACTGCCAGAGTAATGCTTGAGCATGGCTTATGTTTAAATTTTAAAATCCACACACAGAAATGCTGTAACCTCTAGAGAACACCTGTTAAAAATGTTGACTATTCCCAACATCAAAGTCAAATCAGGACACATGAGTAGCACTAACATTTAATTTGGGAAATCAGATGTATTGGAGTCTAGTTTTTAACCCTTTTAATGTCTTCCTAGTTTTAAGTGACCCACAGAACATTTAGCCTATCAAGTTTAATTTTCTTTAAACTCAGGTTTTTTGCAGCCTAAATATCCACAAATGATCCATTTCTAAAAATATAGGGACCAAAGATTATAGAGATTAAGGTGCTTGCCTCTCAGGAGACAGATTCTAATTTAATTCCTGACACTGCTAAATGGTTCCGCAGCACAGCCAGGAGCAAGCCCTGAGCAACACACAAGTGTGACCCAAAACATAAATAAAAATAATGCACCAAATTACTTCTATAACTTCTTAGCAATCAGGACAATTGCCATTAGGAATGGTTTTTAGGCTATGAAGAAATGCAAAGAATATAAGTCAAATGTTCTCTGTAAGACTCATACTGAGCCTTATTCAAGATCAACTTTCCATATTATGATACTTACGCCTCATTAGTGTATTTGCACAGATTAAGAATCATCAAAAACATTTTATTTAGGGCCTACATCTTTTAAATCGAACTCAATGTACTCAGCACAATCCAAAACTATCTTCAAAAACACGTTTAAGGAAACTAAGCCACAAACTGTTGCATTATGATTTAACCTAAGAACAAAATTAAATTGCAATTCCTCTGTATTTTTAAGAAGAAGATTATACATGCCTCCATATTCAATCCTGTACTGTTTACATTTAAACCATAATGAATTTTTACATCATGATGGATAAATTTAGAATGTTCATGCAATACCTCAAATTATGAAATGGAAGTTTTCATGCTAATAATAAAAGCATTTTAATGGGCAACTCTGAACCACTATAACTTGAAAATCTTGGTCACAGAATTATCACTGACTTTGGAAACTTACTACTATACCCTGAAAACTGGCAAATACTAGGTGTTAGTTGGAAAATGACCTCAAAGTCATCTCATGTTTCTCACAAGATTTGTGTAACCAACTGTTTCCCATGGTGGACAAAAACTATGGTAATAGTGGCTTCAACTATTACAATTATGCTGTTTTATTAATTCAAAAGCACTTTACAAGAAAATATAAGGATGGCTTCCAATAGGAATGTTATATCTGGACTCGGTACTTAGATTTGCAAGGAAAAACAAGCTTTCAATGAACTTAAACAACAATTTGTAACCAAAACTTTAATCCCAAGGAATCTAACAAAACATATTACAAATGACAGCATGAAAAAATTCTTGCACAGTAACTTAAAAGTTTAGCTCTGCTCTACAATGTACCCTTAAACAGGCATTAAGGTTGGGATCTTAGTCTCAAATTTCTGAATAGTTATGGATTCTCAATAGCTATGGATTCATATGTAACTTCGAACAACTCAGGACCTAAAGCAATGCTTGAAAAATTTTAGAACCCATGTTCCACAACAACCACCCAAGGGTCTCTGCAGGCAATTTCCAATAATTCCCAGGTCCAGAGGCTTCAGTCCCTGTTTCCAGCGCCATTTGTTGGTGAACAAAGTATCTATTTATGTCAGAAGATTAAGAGAGAATAGCAGAGACAGGGAAAGAAGAGAAGACGGGGTCAGAGAGACAGAGAGAGACAGAGACGGACAGAGAGGAGAGAGAGATCGAACCAGGGAGAATTAGAATCTTTTGGCCAAACCTTTTGTCCCCCCAAACCTCTGTGTGTGAGTCATTTATTGTGGACGGTTTTTGCTAAGGCTTCCCCCACAGCTCATGGCTGGATACATCAGCCGTGGGTTTAGCAACTTTGTTTCCCAATGCACGGTTAGATTCTGAAGATTAAGAGAGAAGATCAGAGACAGGGAAAGAAGAGAAGACAGAGACAGGGAGACAGAGAAAGAGACAGAGACAGACAGAGAGGAGAGAGATCTAACCAGGGAGAATTAGAATCTTTTGGCCAAACCTGTTGTCCCCCCAAGGGTCTGTGTGTGAGTCATTTCTTGCGGACGGTTTTTGCTAAGCCTTCCCCCACGGCTCATGGCTGCATACATCAGCCAAGCGTTTAGCAACTTTGTTTCCCAACGCGCGGTTAGATACTTTGTTCCCCAACAAATGGTGCCCGAAGAGGGACCGAAGCCTCTGGACCTGGGATTTATTGGAAATTACATTTAGAGACACTTGGGTGGTTGTTGTGGATACTAACTCTCACAATGCCATCTATTTTAAGAAATATTAGTTCAGCGTTGTTAAAGTATAGCATGCTATTTGGGTATAAACCTCTTGAATTCATACTAGCAAATATCTTAGGCATAGGAGGGATGCTGTTTATAGGTCAGTCCAAAATTTCTATCCCAACAATGGAATTGCCTGTGCCTCCAGTGTTTATAATTTGTGGACTTTCTCTGCTAACTAATTTGGCTTTGATGTGTCTGGGAATTGGATGGTGGTTAGGGCAGAGACAGTGTGGAAAGTGTGAAAAGAAAACAAGTATGGATAATAAGAAAGCCTGTCCTACCAAAGTAAAGACCAAGGTACGGGCTGATGAATCTAGCACCAACATAAAAAATATAGGAATTTTTCCCAGTAAAAAATCACACCGGAAACATAATTTGGACCCTCAGAATTTATATCAAAATAGTAACACTAATGATGAACCCCCAATGCAAAGTACACAACAAAGTCCTGAGTCTGCTCATGGTAGGGACTCTTATGATAGTAGCAACTTAGATGACAAACAACCTTCTAGTAATCCAAACCATAGGCCTCAAAGCACTGTGCAGGGCACTTCAGCTCCATTACAGTGTATGTAACAATATATCAACCCCTTGAAATTGAGGATGTTGAAAGATACAAAAAGGCGAGTAAGGATTTTGGGGCGACCTATCCTTACTGTCTGGAAATATTAAAAATATGGTGTCAAAAAGCAATTTGGACGTTAAGTGATTTCAAAAAGTTGGCTGAAATATGCCTACCATCAAAACAGCGAACTGAATGGGAAATGTTATATGCAGAGGGTGTGAAAAACAAGTTGTATAGTCCAGATGGAACTAAAAAAAGAGTGGCAGGGTTTAATCTCTCATATGAACTGTTAATGGGAGAAAATGGATATGCAGATGTTCAGGCACAAGTTACTTTACCTAAGGAAATTTCAAAAATAATTAAAGACCTTGCATTGTCATCATGGGAGAAAATTGATACTAATAGCACTGGAGAGGGTACTTTTCTAAGAATTACCCAAGGTCCCAATGAGCCTTATGTAGAATTTGTAGCATAACTAAAAGATTCTCTTAATATACAAATAAAAAATGAGGAGGTGAGAAAATTTTTAGAAAGATGTTTAGCGTATCATAATGCAAATGCAGCCTGCAAAATGATATTGGCTCCCTTGCAGGAAAAAGCTGATTTAAATGAATTTTTATACACATGTAGAAATGTTTATAATATGCCTAATTCATTGGCAAACCTGAATCACATGCAAACATTTGCTGTTTCTAAGCAAGCAGTGCCTTTCCACCTCCAGGGACAAAACACCTCCCAGAAGCCAGGTCTCTGTCCTAAATGTAAAAAGGGTCATCACTGGGCAAAAAATTGCAGATATGGAAATTTCTCTAATAATAATAGAGGGAGAGGGGTTAACACAAACCCTAGAAGACAATTTACCTGTTACCACTGTGGGAAACAGGGATATATCAAGAAGAATTGTTTTCTGTTAAATTCAGATCTTTCGAGACCCACATTCACGATGCAGGGAAATGCATACAGGGCCAATTCCAGGCCCATCCAAATCAGGGGAAAATTCATCAAATTGTAACTCCTCCCAGGCCCAGTCCAAGAAGATTTATCTAAATTAAAGAATTAAAACATGCTGCAACATTAAAAGAGATTGTTAAAGAAAACATACTTATGGAAATTTCCTCCAGTATTGATAATTCATTTGAAACGTTTTGCTTTTGATGGGAAACAAATTAAAAAACTACACACTTATGTGGATTTTTCGTTAGAAGACCTCAATTTAACAGAATTTACTCAAAAAAATGATAACAAGATTGAAAAATACAACTTATCATCAGTATCAAATCATTTTGGTCAGGTTTACTTTGGACATTATACTTCGTATTGTAAAATTTCCAAAGAACAATACTGGATCAATTTAGATGACAAGAAGATGAAGAAAATTCCTACCACATCTGTAAAATCCACAGCAGCATATATCCTGTTTTATACTTCTCAAGGATCTACAAGGGCTCAGCAGCAGTGCCTGGGGCTAGCCAGCTCAGCGGAAGCCAGGGCCAAACCTGAGCCTCAGACATCTACGCATCATTTACCTGCCGCCAGCGGGCGCATTCACCAAGGAGCGACAATGACAAGTTTGATGAGGATGAGGAGTGCAACGAGGAGGAGAGCGGCGCTGAGGACAACG
>PVKC010048979.1:0-10810 GCA_004027635.1 Crocidura indochinensis | reverse complement strand
CCAAAAGCCAGCCCGTGCCGGCTGAGAATCCTGCCCCAGGAAGGGAGGAAGAACCTCCCAGGCCCTAAGAACAGGAGTTCGAGCCCCACCCTAAGCCAGTCTGTGAAGCCGGCCTGGAAGTGGGGAAAACCCAGGGTGCCCCATAAACCCAAGTTAGAGAGCAGGTCTCGAACATGGGGCTTCCCAAAACCCCAAGCTGGGAAGAGCCAGCCTGCAGTTTAAGAGAGGATATAGAGAGAGCCAGAAGCCAGGATCAGCCCGCCCCCACCCTGCGCCCTGCCCACTCAAGAGCTCTGGGCAGGGCGGGAAAACCTGGGACCCCATCTAGGAGGGGACACCCCCCCACACCCACCTGGTCTGGCTGCCTGGGCTGCCACCCCAGAAGGCCTGGAGGCCGGGGGCCGAAGACGGGACTGCTAGGAGCCCATCAAGGCCCCCAGCACACCCAAGACTAACTTCTGTTTTTAAATTCTAAATTCTTTTCTAAAATTTTAAATTCTACTCTAAAATTCTAAATTCTAACATATAAAATTCTGAATTCTATTCTAAAATTCTAATATCTATTTTGACATTCTATATTCTAAAATTCTAAAGGGAGTATTAAATCCTGTAGAAGATGTCTGTTTAAGACCCCAGAGAAATTCATCTCATTTAAAAATTCTAAATTCTGGGGCACGGGAGATAGCATGGAGGTAAGGCGTTTGCCTTTCATGCGAAAGGTCATCGGTTCGAATCCCAGTGCCCCATATGGTCCCCCGTGCCTGCCAGGAGCAATTTCTGAGCATGGAGCCAGGAGTAACCCCTGAGCACTGCCGGGTGTGACCCAAAAACCAAAAAAAAAACAAAAACAAAAACAAAAAAATTCTAAATTCTAATATTCTAAAATTTTTAAATTCTATTCTACAATTCTATTGTAAAATTCTAAATTCCAGTCTAAAATTTCAAGATTTTTTACATTCTATTCTAAAATTATCAATTCTATTCAAAAGTAGTAAATTCTTTTATAAAGTAGTAAATTTACATCTAAAATCCTAAGTTCTAAATTACTAGAATCCATTCTCAAATTTTAAATGCCATTGTAAAATTCAAAATTCTAAAATTCTAAACTCTATTGTAAAATTCCAAATTCCAATCTAAGAATCTAAATTCTATTCTGAATTCCAAAATTCTATTCTAAAATCCTAAGTTCTAAATTCTAAATTTTAAATTCCAATCTAAAATTCTAAATTTCAAAAATTATAAATTCTACTCTAAAATACTAAATTTCAAAAATTCCTATTTCTATTCTAATTCTATTATCTATTCTAACATTTTATATACTAAAATTCTAAAGGGAGTTGTGTTCCCTGCGGGAGACTGCTGAGGAAAACCCCAGCAAAATTAATCTCGTCAATGTTCCTGACTAAGTAGGAGGTCCCAATCACAAGGCTGTACCATCTCCTGCCTGGAGCCTTTCAAAACCTCTGCATCCCCACATTGTTATCGCATCTTCTTGATCATGAACCCCATCACGACATGCAGTGATATCCACACTACAAGCATCTCAATTCAAAACAATACAGACAAAAACTTGGATAGAGAATGAAGATGGCAGTTCTACTGACACAGGAATTCAGAGTTTACTGACAACAGTATTAAACCCTCCAACAAAAGTCTAAACTAGCAAGTAACATGAAGGATACTCTTAAAACTCAAAGAAAGAAGAGATCAAGAATAAGAGAACACAAAGAAAGAAATCAGGAAACTCCATATTGAAATGAAAGGACTGAACAACTCAGTAGTTGAAATTAGAAACTGAATAAAAGGACTTCAAATTTCTGAAATTCAGAATTCTATTCTTTTTTTTTTTTTTTTTGGATTCTGGTACTCCCGTTTCACGCTCTGGATTACTCCTGGCTCTACACTCAGAAAACAAATCTAGTTTGGGGGTACAATATGGGACACTGCAGGATCAAACCTAGTTTAGTTTTAGGCTACCAATTCAAGGCAGACACCTTACCTCTAGCGCCATCTCTCTGGCCCAAATATTCTAAATTTTATTCTAAAATTCCAAATTGTAAAATTTTAAATGACTAAAGATGTCAATGTTCAAAAGTCTATATTCTAACCTAAAATTCTAAATTGTATTCTAAAATTCTAAATTCTACTCTCAAATTATAAATTATAAGATTTCAAATTCTATTCTAAAATTCTAAATACCATTCTAAAATTCTAAATTATATTCTTAAATTCTAAATTCTATTCAAAAATCCTAAATTGTAAACTTCTAACTTATAGTCTAACTTCTACATTCTAGTATAAAATTCTAAATGTCATTAATAATGAAATTTATTCTAAAATTCTAATTTTCAAACATTCTATATTCTATTCTAAAATTCTAATATCTATTTTGACTTTCTATATTCCAAAATTCTAAAGGGAGTATTGATCCCTGGAAAAGACAGCTGTTCAAGAACCAAGACAAATTTATCACATTTTAAAATTCTAAATTCTAAAATTTTAAATTCTATTCTATAGTTCTATTGTAAAATTCTAGTTTTCATTCTAAAATTTTAAATTTCAAGAATTGTACATTCCCTTTTTCTTTGGTTTTTTGGGTCACACCCGGCAGTGCTCAGGGGTTACTCCTGGCTTCAGTGCTCAGAAATTGTTCCTGTTTTCCATAAGGGTTGGACCAGGATGCATTCCCACCAGCAGTGGATGAGAGTTCCTTTCATACTGCATCCCTGCCAACAGAGATTGTTCCCGTTATTTTTGATGTGAGCCACCCTCACTGGTATAAGGTGGTACCTCACTGTTGTCTTGATTTGATTTCCCTAATGATGAGTGAAGGTGAGCATGTTTTTGTGTGTCTGTTGGCCATCATTCTTTCTTCCTCAGAGAAGTGTCTATTCATTTCTTTCTCCATTTTTGTGTGACTTTATGAGATTTTTTGGAGCTCTGCATTCTGAGTGCTTTGTATGTCCTATCTGACATGTTGAGTACAAAACGTTTTTCCCATTCGATTATCTATCTTCTAGTATTAAATAGGGTTTCTTGTAGCAGTAGTGAGGCTCCTTTAGCCCCACCTCATGTTGGGCAACACAGGGAATTTAAAGCTGGTCATTGCCCTGCCTCTTTGCTGGGAATCGGAGTACTGTGAAAGTCATTCTGTTTGGGGAACTCTGTGCCCTGATTCATTTGCTGCTCCCCAGTGTTTACATTACCTTGAGGACTTCCTATTTGCCTGTACTCTGCTCAGGGCGCCTCTTCCGATTCATTTGTTTTGACTCCTTTGCATTGTGTGTATATCAAAGTCCTCCTTTCTGGGGACTGGATGACAGTACAGCTAATCAGACCCTTGCCTTGTATGTTGGTGGTCTGGGTTCGATCCTTGCATCCCATATGATTTCCTGAACACAGAATCAGGAATAAGCCCTGATCACAGCCTGGTAAGACCCAAAACCCATAGAGGAAGCAAGAAAATAATCGCTCAGGGGGCCGGAGAGATAGCATGGAAGTAGGGCATTTGCCTTGCGTGCAGTAGGATGGTGGTTTAATTCCCAGCATCCCATATGGCCCCCCAACCCTGCCAGGAGTGATACGTTAAAAATAAAAAGGAGGCAAGAGAGATAGCATGGAGGAAAAGCCTATTTTGCTGAGTGTTTTCATCATGAATGGGTGTTGGATTTTGTCAAACGCCTTCGCTGCATCAATTGATATAATCATGTGATTTTTGTCTTTCTTGTTATTGATGTGGTGTATTGTATTGATTGATTTGAATATGTTGAACCATCCTTGCATGCCTGATATAAACCCACTTGGTCATGAGGTGCAATCTTTTTGATGTAGTACTGAATTCGGTTTGCTAAGACTTTGTTGAGTATTTTTGCCTCTGTGTTCATTAGTGAGATCGGTCTGTAGTTTTCTTTCTTGGCAGTTTCTTTGCTATCTTTGGGGATGAATGTAATATTAGCCTCATAAAAGGATTAGGGAGGATTCCTGCCATTTAAAATGGTTTGGAAGAGTCTGTGGATCAGTGGGAGTAATTCTTCTTGGAATGTCTGATAGAATTCACCTGTAAAACCATCTGGACGTGGACTTTTATTCTTGGCGAGTTTTTTAATTACTAATTCAATTTCCTCAGATGTGATTGGCTTTCTACATCCTCTTTATCCAGTCTTGGAAGATGATATTTTTTCAGATATCTATTGGTTTCTTCTGGATTTTCTAACCTGAGTAAAGTTGTTCATAATAAGTACTCAGATGTGTTGGGTTTCTTGGAGTTCTGTTGTAATCACTCCCCTTTAATTTGTGATCCTATTCATTGTGGTGTTTCCCTCCCTTTTCTGAGGAATTTTGCAAGTGGTTTGTCAGTATTTTTTATTCTTTCGAAAATCCAAATCCTGACCTCATTGATTTTTTTGTATTGTTTTCTTAGTTTCTATGTTGTTTATTTCTGCTCTGGTTTTTAGTATTTCTTGTCTTCTGGTTATGTTTGTGTTTCTCTGCTGTTGTTTTTCCAGCTCCTTTAGATGCCCCTTTAAATTGTTGATTTTTTCCTTCTCTTCTTTTCTGACATAAGCACTTATTGCTATGTATTTCCCCCTATTTACTGCTTTTTCTCTGTCCCTTAGATTTTGAAAATGTGTCTCTTCATTATTGTTTGTCTTAAGGAATCTATTTATTTCTTCCTTGAGTTCCTCTTTCATCCAGCTGTTGTTAAGCATCATGTTGCTTAGTCTCCAGGTATTGGATTTTTCTCCATAGTATCTTTTTACATACAATTTTGACCTCTGTTGCATAGTGATCTGATAGGGTACTACTAATAATCTTTATATTTGTGACTTTATGCAAGTTATATTTATATCCTAAGGCATGGTCTATTCCGGAGAATGTTCCATGTGCACTTGAGAAGAATAAGTATTCTGATTCTGGGGGTGGATTAAATCGATTAGCCCTAGTTCTTCTAATTTCTCATTTAGGGCTCTTATTTCTTTGCTAGTTCTCTGTCTGGTAGATCTGTCCAGTGATGATAGTGGAGTATTGAAATCTCTTGCTACTATCATATTACCTTCTGTATGTTTTCTAGGTTTGTGAGCACATGCCTTACATACTTTGCTGGCTCTCCATTTGGTGCATAAATATTGACCAGAGTTAGTACTTCATCATCTAGCGTTCTTCTGCTCAGTAAGTAGTGAACCCCTTTATCTCTGATCATTTTCTTGAGGTTGAATGCAATTTGGCCTGATATAAGAATTGCTGTCCCAGCTTTTTGGTTTCCATTGGCTTGAAAAAATGATTTCCATACTTTTATTCTGAACCTTTGTTATCCTGTACTTGTAGGTGTGTTTCATACAGGCAGCAGAAATGCGGTTTTTGTTTTTTTCTTTTGGTTTTTGGGTCACATCCAGCAGTGCTCAGGGGTTACTCCTGACTGGCTCCATGCTCAGAAATTGCTCCTGGCAGCACGGGGGACCATATGGGGCACCGGGATTTGAACTGATGACCTTAATGGGACAGTTAGGTCAATTGACATTTAAGAAGATTATTGGTAGGGAGGAGTGTTATGCAATTGTATTGTATAGGGTCGTTGTTGTTACAATTTGGAGGTTTGGATTGTGTAATTCATCTCTGAGGATATCATTTAGAATCTGTTTCTTTGCGCAAATAATGCTAGTTGTTGTTTTTTTGTCTGAGAATGTTTTTAGTCTTCCCTCCCATATGAATGAGAGTTTTGCTAAGTAGTGGACTCTAGGTTGGATGTTTCTTTCCTTCAGTCAATTAAATATATCATTCCATTGTCTTCTTGCTTGAATTGTTTCAAACGGGTGATCTGGTTTGATTCTTATGTTTCCTCCTTTGTACTTGAGGAATCTTTTTCTCCTTTATTGCTTTAAGAAGTACATCTTTGTTTTTTGAGTTTGGTGTTGTTTTATTAGGGTCTGTTTTATTAGGGATTCTTTTCACCTCCTGAATTTGCACCGAAGCCTCTTTCCAGAGGGTG
Source organism: Crocidura indochinensis (assembly GCA_004027635.1). Lineage (NCBI taxonomy): Eukaryota > Metazoa > Chordata > Mammalia > Eulipotyphla > Soricidae > Crocidura > Crocidura indochinensis. The sequence continues at coordinate 4,824 of PVKC010048979.1, read as the reverse complement.
GGAAAGTTTTCTGCTATTATTTCCCTAACCATTTTTTCTCCCCCTTTCCCTATTTCCTCCCCTTCCTGTAGTCCTACAATCCGTAGATTATTTCTTTTATCTATGTTCATCAAATACCTAAATTTTTCTTCCAGTGCTTTATCTTTTATTTTCTTATTGGCTTCTTCATCATTATTGATTTGTAGTTTTTCTTCAAGTTCTTCTATGTGATTCTCCAACTGTGTATTTCTGCCATTATGGCTTGCTAAGACATTTTTCCATATAATTCCATTTGTATGGATTATTTTATATTTTATAAAAGTTATTTTTTGAGTTTGTTGATTTGTTCATCTATGAATTTCTTGAACTAGCTGTCTAGTGATTCCATGATTTCTTTTGCCATGGCTTGCAATGTTGCTTTTAGGTCTTCATCTATTGTGCCCATGCATTTTGGTGGAATTGGGAACTTGCTAGGATTTCTCTCCATATCCACAGCTGTCAGTGTCTTCCTTAGTTTGCCCATATTTCTTTGCATTTTGTGGTTTGGATTGGAGTGATTGAGCTCCACATGTCTACCTGGGTCAATTGCCCCTCCCCAAATCTGGCAGATGGGTGGTTCAGGTCCAGCTACAGAGACAGCCCCACAGGTTGGCCTGGATTAAATTTCCCTCCCCCTAGCTGACAGAAAGTGTGGTTCAGCTCCCAGCTGTATACAGGTACTGAGCCCCACAGGTCAGCTAGAATCAACCACCCCTCCCCCTACCTGGCAGATGGCACTGTTCAGTCCCAGTTGCAGAGAATTAGGCTTCAAGACTGACCTCCTATCCCAAAGAACCAGTACCCAGCACCCAAGCTAAGGGACATTCACTCAAACCCACACCTTGTCCCCAGCAGGAAAAGACAGCCAACACCTCTGCTGACTCATGTTGTGTGGTCCTCCCTACCAACTCTTCCTAGCTTGGATTGTTTCTGGATACCGGGCGTAGCCCTAAAGGGACTCCCAATGCAAGAACTCTACCCAAGACCCCCTGCTGATCTTTTATCAATCTCAAGAAGGGCAGGATGTGTGATGAAAAGGTACCTGGGAAGCCACACCACACAAGAAAATCTCAAAAGTCAATGGGGAAACCTATACTTCCATCATAAGTATAACACCTATATAACACAACCTCTTAATTTATTTTTATTTCATTTTTTAAAATAATTTTTCTTTATACATATGTTAGCAAATATATTTTTATTTCTATTTTTATCTTTTTGGGTGTGTGACTGGTTTCTCTGTTCTTCTCTTTCCACCTCCAAATGCATCGGCAATATAATGAAGCACCATTTCTTCCTACAAAGGCACACTAAAAAAGGGGGAATCTCATGTATATAAACAAGTTTTTATCTAGTAGGGATAAGAACTCATACTTATTTACAATACAGGGGAATCTCCCACCTTGAAAATATGTCATGCGGACGCATCTTAAACTCCAGGAGATTAGACACCAACCATCCAGCCTTGAACCCTGAATCCCAGACATAGAAATGACATAGTTCTTCACAACAACTACAGGAACCAAATTCCATCCAGGACATCCAGAATACTGCTCAAACACAAACATGTACCAGTTTTAATATGATATCCTGACAAGGAGGAAATTGAGAACAAATGGGCATAAGAACATGTTATCCTATCTCACCAACTAAGAAAATAACCAGGAGTAACCCCTGAGCGTTACTGGGTGTGGCCTAACCCCCCCCCCAATCAGAAGACTTGTCACACTTTGGGCTGTGCAAAAGTCAACAACGTGATCTACAGATTGTTTAAACCATGACCTGGCAGTATGTATTCTGGGACCAACAAGAAAGTTCTAGTCTAGGGTTTCTTCTACAACCTGCACAACAACCATGATCTCTAATTCCAGAGACCTGACTGAGGCAATTGCAACTGAATGGGTCTTCTGGAAACATAACGGAAGATGATATCCCAGACTTCATCCGAGGTTCAGCACAAGGGCCAACACCACCAACCACAGAAGACAGATTAAAATGACACTGAGGAAACAGAACTTTTAAAATCACTAAGAAAGGGCCCGGAGAGATAGCACAGCGGCATTTGCCTTGCAAGCAGCCGATCCAGGACCGAAGGTGGTTGGTTCAAATCCCGGTGTCCCATATGGCACCCCGTGCCTGCCAGGAGCTATTTCTGTGCAGACAGCCAGGAGTAACCCCTGAGCACTGCTGGGTGTGCCTCCCCCCCCAAAAAAAAAGAAACAAAATAAACAAAAAAATCACTAAGAAAGACTACATCATAATTTCCACCTCTTCACCTGTGCAGAGACTGAGATCTCTAGATATAGAGGTCTGATTTTATCATCCAGATCAGAGAAGTCTTCCAAACACCATAAAAGCACCAAGGGGAGAGTAAATGAACTTGAAATAAATCTATAGATAATCCCATGACAATATATTCCAAAGGTGGAGAAACCCTGTATATCTTAGATCCTTTTCGAACGATGCCAATATTTGCTGTGCCCTTGCAGGAGGGGGAAAAAAAGAAAAAAAGAAAGACAAAAAGCAAAAAATCATCTTTATTTTCTTTATATAGTTTTTGTGGATTTTTTTGTTCTGTGGTGGATATTGAAGTAGTTGTCCATTTTTTATTTATATATTTACTTTTTCTTTCTTCTTTTCTCTTCTTCCTTTTTGCGCTCTGTCATGTTTTTTATCTCAGGACCATGGCAATTATGTGGTGCATATCTTTATTGTTGCAGTGTTCACTGAATATCTTATTTGATATTTTTCAACTGTTGTGGTGTTTCACCTTCTTTTTCCCCCTTCATCTCTCAAACCAAGAAGAACCTCTATAAGGACTCTGCCCATTGTTACAGTAGTTGATATTTACCACATTTTATTACTTTTCCTCAAGCAAAACCACAGAATTTGAACTATCTACTCCCGCCTCCTAATTAGAGGGGGAAGTAATGGAGGTACCAAGATCAAACCGTTATAAGATCACTAAGTAATAAAGTAGACACAGAGGGGACCACTCATTCTAGCAGCCCCTGGGATGAGAGTGGATTATACGGGGTGCAGGATGGGAACGGAGGTGGAGGGAGGACAACTCAGTGATGGAAATTTCCCTGAATAAATGTTAATATGTACCTGGAATATTACTGTGAACAATATGTAAGCCACTATGATTGAAATAAAAATTATATTAAAAAAGATTTCCCCCTTTTTTAGGGAGAAATGTTGCTACATTATATTGCCGGTGCATTTGGGGGGTGGAAAGAGAAGAAAACAGAAACAGGTCACACCCCCCAAAAAAGATAAAAATAGAAATAAAAATATATGTGCTCACATACATACATATATATAAAGATTTAAAAATGAAATTAAAAAGTAATTAAAGGGGGGCCCGGGAGAAAGCATGGAGGTAAGGCGTTTGCCTTTCATGCAAAAGGTCATTGGTTCCAATCCCGGTGCCCCATATGGTCCCCCGTGCCTGCCAGGAGCAATTTCTGAGCATGGAGCCAGGAGTAACCCTTGAGCGCTGCCGGGTGTGACCCAAAAACCAAAAAAAGAACTAATTAAAGGGACAAAGTGATGCAAGAGACTACATTGCATTTGGAGCAAAGCAGTTAAAGAGGTGTTAAAGAACTTGTACTTATGATGGAAGTGTAAGTTTCCCCCATTGTCTTTTGAGATTTTCTTGTGGTGTGTGGGTTTCTGGGCGCCCTTTCATCACACACCTGAACTTCTTGAGATTGGTAAAAGATTTGTGGCGGGGGGGTGTCTTGGGAAGAGTTCTTCCATTGGGGATACTTTTAGAGCTAAATCTGGTTTCAAGAAACAGTCCAAGTTAGGAGGAGTTGGTAAGAAGGGCAAAGCAGCATGAGTCAGGAGAGGAAATGGTTGCCTTTTCTTGTCAGGGATGAGGTGTGGGTGGACTGGGTGTCCCTTCACTTGGGTTCTGGATATTGGTTCGTTGGGGTAGGAGGTCAGTCTTGATGCCTACTGGATTAATAACTGAGGGTGAAGAGTTTTAATAAGAGACCTCCGCATGTGCCAGAGGCCTCTTGGCCCGGCCTAGGGTAGGGGGGGCCCAAACCTGGGTCACCCGACCCCCCTCTTCCTCTTTCCTCCTGATCTCCTGGTGGGTTCCTGGGAGGACCTTATGGGGCACCCTGGGTTTTCCCCACTTCCAGGCCAGCTCCAGAGATTGGCTTAGGGTTGGGGCTCGAACTCCTGTCCTTTGGGCCTGGGAGGATTTTCCTCCCTTCCTGGAGCAGGAATTTCAGCCGGCTCGGGCTGGCCTTTGGCAGACCTCTGCATGTGCCAGAGGCCTCTTGGCCCAGCCTAGGGTACAGGGACCCCGGACCTGGGTCACCCGACCCCCCTCTTCCTCTTTCCTCCGGATCTCCTGGTGGGTTCCTGGGAGGACCTTATGGGGCACCCTGGGTTTTCCTCACTTCCAGGTCAGCTCCAGAGGTTGGCTTAGGGGTGTAATTTGATCTGGGGGGTGGCAGACAGCTGCTCAGCTATACTCATGCTGTCACTTGCAATTTTATACTAGTCTACATGTTGCAAACCTCGTGGGGGCTAATGCCCCCACGCGAACATGTACTCCTCCCAACCATTAGTACTGCAGATTTACCCTTCTTAACTTCAGTAACACAGAGTTCTAATTATTGAACACATATATCTTTTGAATATTTTATGTGTATTTTCTTTACTAGCTATAACTCTCTCTATATATTCTTCTACCATGATGTTTCTATCCACTTTTCGTCTTGTCTTTTCTTTGTAAGCTGTTCAGTAAGGATTGTTGGTGGAAATGTCCCTCAGTTTAATGCC
>PVKC010048978.1:0-10805 GCA_004027635.1 Crocidura indochinensis | reverse complement strand
CATGGCCCACACAACTTCATAAACTCTTTAGTAATTAAAACTTCAGAGTACTCTGTTGCAAAGATAATATCATTTTCGGTATCATCAAATGTAACATCCTATATTTTACTATTTATAAGAAATAATGAATAAAAATTAGTTATGTGATGCTTTACCAAATATAAAACAAAATTGAAGCTTCTATAAAAAGGGTAAATGAAGGAACAGTTATCAAATCATCCACCTAATATTGATATAATTAACAGTTCAATAGTGACAATGAATTATTTTGAGACATTATAACGGGGCCCGGGAGATAGCATGAAGGTAAGGCATTTGCCTTTCATGCAAAAGGTTATCGGTTCAAATCCCGGTGCCCCATATGGTCCCCTGTGCCTGCCAGGAGCAATTTCTGAGCATGGAGCCAGGAGTAACCCCTGAGCGCTGCTGGGTGTGACCCAAAAACCAAAAAAAAAAAAAAAAAAAAAGAGACATTATAACATGGAACAAGTTCCCTGATACAATTATGTAGGACAGTTTGCTGATCAATAGCATGTATACATACCATCATACTTAACTGATGCAATGATATGTATCACCAGTTCCTTTATGGGCTGCTATTCTTCACATATACCTGCTGAATCTGTTTTTGTCTTTCTAGAGATACTTTGATGCCTTATCTGTTGGGCAGCATAAAAATGTGTTATCAAAACTGTAAAAACTATGCTTGCCGGAAATATTTTATTTAAGTACTCTGCTCCAGAATTAACATCAGAGCTATGTTACTAGTCTGAATAAAGAATATAATTTTGAGGGGCCCGAGCAATAGCACAGCAGTAGAGTGTTTGCCTTGCACACAGCTGACCCATGACAGACCCCAGCGTCCCATATTGTCCCCAAGACAGGAGCGATTTCTGAGTGCAGAGCAGCCAGGAGTAACCCTAAGCATCACTGCATGTGATCCCAAAACAAATTACAAAAACAATCAAACAAAAAAGAATATGATGCTTTACTTAGAAAAGAGTAGTAGTGAGTCCAAGGCTTTCCTCTCACAACATTTAATAAATTTTACTTTATTTTATTTTATTTTTTGGGGGGGTGGATTTTGGTTTTGGGTTCACACCTGGCAGCTCTCAATGGTTACTCCTAGCTCTAAGCTCAGAAATCGCTCCTGGCAAGCTCAAGGACCATAGGATGCTGAGATTAGAACTATGGTCCTTCTGCATGCAAGGCTCCAGCCCCAACATTAATAAGTTTTCTATGGGATTCTAGGCATATAAGGATATCAAACCATTATTACAAATCATTTACTGATAATATTTTTTTATCACACCTAACTGTACAAATCTAATTCCTGGGGTGTTAGAGGTCTATTTGAAAGCTGGGGATCAAACTAGGGTTGGCCACACATTCAAGACAAATGCACTACCTACTGCACTGGCCCCTAAATATTTTTAATTACTTTATTTAAAACTGTTCTAACAAAGTTGTTCATAATGCAGTTGTTTCATTTCTCCAGTTAAATTTTTCATGATTAATTTTCAATCAATACAATCTACGATACCCTTTACCAGTGCACATTTCCAATCACCAATGTCTCCAGTTTCCCTCCCTCTCCCCTGTCCTTTCCCTTTATCTCCTCCTCTTCCCACTCCTTCTCTTCTCTCTTCCTTTATTTTCTTTTAGACACTGTAGTTTGTAATGTTGTTAGTGAAGGAGTATCATACATATCACTTTATCTCCTTTCTACACCCAGTACTGTTCAGAGTGATTATTTCCAACTATCATTGTCATAGTGGTAAACCTTTTTAAAAAGAATATATTCTACCTTTTGGGCCACACCCTGCAGGGACTATTCCCAGCTTAAAGCTCCTGTCTGTGCTTGGGCAACCGGATATGGTGCTGAAGATCAAACTTATCCCTCTTACAGGCAAGCATTCAATCTAGCCAATGTGTCTTATCTCCTAGTCTTTAACGAAATTTTAAGATTTACACAACCCCACATTCAGTTACATGACCCCAATAAAACATGACCACAGTAAAAGATATCATTCTAATGTTCTAAGTTTTCTAAGTAAAAATAGGGATTTCCCCTATGCCTCCAGCCCAAACACAGAGAATAAATGTAGAACATGCCTCAGAAATGGCAGAGATGACCCACATAAAGATTACCTTTTTTTCTCTAAATTTGGTTCAGGAAAACGTTGTGTTACTAGACACACTTACATGCTTTATATGAAATAAGTTTTTGTTTAATTTGTGTAAAATATAAGACTATATTAAAAGATGTAAAAGTGAAGTCATAAGAGTAGAAATTGTATAATACTGTTTAACTTGGAACCTCTTTGATAGTACAGCAGGAGGGCACTTGACTTGCAAGAAGCTGGCCCAGGTTCAATCTCTAGCATTGGACATAGGTCCCCAAAACCACTAGGAGTAATTTCTGTGTGCAGAGTCAGAAGTAATCACTGAGCACTGCCAAGTGTGGCCCCAAATCCATTAAGGCTTAATTTAAGCTTGGCTTCATTTGATTTAACTATGCAATCTTCCAATCTAGCTATGTAAATAACTTCATCTCTTTATAAATCAGTCTTATTTGATAGAATGACAAAAATAAAAATAAAAACACCCAACTTAAATCTGGAGTTATTTTAGAGATCAAATATATATTGAATGTCAAATAGATACGATGTATGGAGAAAATTTTAGCAACAATCACTACTGTGATTTCATCCATTGACCACTACTACCTAGTATATTCCTAATAGGGAGAAAAAAAGAGCTGCAATGGTTTTCACCTGTCTCAGAATCCTTAGGATAACTAGAAGTTGCAAATGAATAATTATCCTCCATATTCATGATTCAATTAAATTCAACTCAAACTAAATACAAAGCAAAGGGCATGGCACTTCAGCTCAGCATTAGAAAATTATAGGATAATCAGAATTTTAATGGCTCTAAGTTAGCTTAGCTGGTAAGGAGAGAGAAGGTGTCTAGAACAGTACTAGTTAGAGCAGTACTAAGAGCACCCTCCAATTGTCAACAGGGTTTAACAATGCAAAGAACGACCAAGTTGCAGAGGCTGTTCGAGATGTTAGAATTAGACCAACAATTCTAGCAATTGCTATGTTGAGCATTCAGCAAGTGGGTTCACAGAATAAGAACACCTATTTTAGAAAGCAGAGATTTGTAAGATATATGGCATAGGAGAAAAATAATACAAAAACAATACGCAGACATGATGTGCTGAGTATCTAAGCGATAGAACAAAGTTATAAATGGAAAGGAAGTGATTGTGGGGGAAATAAAGATTGTGGGGGGGAAATTCCTAAAATTTGATGCAGAGAAGAATGGAAAGAACAAAAGTAAAAACGAATCAGGGCTGACATCAAAGGTTCTCTTCTATGAAAAAAAAATCAACTATTGAGGCACCAATAAAAAAGAAATAGGTAGATACACAGTGTGGATGAGAGGTAGCATTGTAAGTTTAACAAGAGATTTGGATACTGTAAAGTCTATTATTTCCCAACCAATCAATAAATCAATAAAATTCAGACTAAGGGACCAGACCAGTATAATAGTGGGTAGGGCATATGCCTTTCATGCAGCAGACCCGATGTCGATCCCTGGCATCTCATATGGTTGCCCGAGCCCTGCCAGAAGTAATTTCTGAGAAAAGCCAGAACATCTGAGCACCATCGGGTATGAGTCAAAACAAACAAACAAAACAAACAACAACAAATCCAGGTCTGAAACTCAGAAAAAAATCAGGAAATTTATTTTCAAGGCTATCTACATAGAAATTAATTGTTTTACGAGTAGACAGGAGTGACCCAGGAGAAAGAGTCAATGACCTAATTATATAGACAAAACTCTACGAAATAAAAATAGGAAAGTTTAGAATTAAAAGAGACATAAATGCCAACAAAGTAAATGAAGAAACCATTTTAATGGAGAAAGTCCAGATCTAAAAAGAAATTTGAGAATAAGAAACTTCTATCTTGGAGATGTTTCCAGATAAATGATCTAAAATGTTACTGTAGAAAAATATGACCTCTTCCATATCTTCAAGGGGTAGAAATGTAAAAATTTGTGCTTTTGAGTCACACCCAGCAGTGCTCATTGGTTACTCCTGGCTTTACATTCAGAAATCGCTTCTGGCAGGCTCAGGGAAGCACATGGGATGTGGAGATTCGAACTACTGATCTTCTGCATGGAAAGCAAACGCCTTACCTGCATGCTATCTCTCTGGCCCTAGAAATGTGCAGAATTTTACCTGAGCAATAAGTGGACTTATATTATTTGTTATTCCCAAGTAATTACTAATACTCTTGAAAGATTCTTTTAAATTAAGCTCTATTACCATATATCTAAAAATCACAGTGAACTATTTCTACCAGGAACGTCAAAGCAGATGATTTTTGTTTTTCTCTTTAATCCCTTTAATAACATTCAAATTAAGTCATGATTACAAATAGCACAAAATGTTTTTGCAGGAAGGGCAGGATCTTGGCGGAAGAGACCATTAGTGCATGCTAAATGTGTCATTTTTGTTGGGTTCGAGCACTGAGAAGGCAGACAGAAGAAAATATATTTTAAACTGAAAGCAAATGTCTATTTGACCTGTAATGGGGTTCTGGATCAACATTTAATGTTCCTCGTCTAATTTTTTTCCTGTGAAATTGTACTAGTGGATCTTAGGAGGAGACAGAAGGTAGTAAATTCCTATCCTCCATCAATACATTTGACCTCAGAGCAAACCCCACAACTGGCTACAGGCACCCACCATCCATCACTGCTCTTGAAACCTGATCTTTCAGTGGAGGACAGCTGCACTAAGCAAAGAGTTAAGAAACTTTCTAAGATACACCACCATTTTTTAAGACAATTCTTTTGGTTTAGTATGTTAATTAATTACTTTTTTAAAACAAGCTTGACCCTGGACTGCTGATCCACATCAATATTGCCAGGAATGTATTAATACATGTTTGGCTTTTAAGCAAAAGTCTGGCTCTGCACAGCCTAGGCAAAACCATTCTCATTTTCTGTGTTAAAATAGTTCTCAGATTAAATGTGTAATATTGCATGAAGAGTACAGACTTCAGTAAAAGGCCGGACAAGAGTAGGTTGTTCAGCACCTCTAATTATTCTAGCATGTACATAAAACAGAATGAATATAAAATGAACTTAAAACACAAATACTCAACCCAGTCTGACTTGCCTAGTTAGGAAGCAATAATTTACAGCACATAGCTAAAGATCACAGACATATTATACATAGTGGTTATACTACATGATATGTTCATTACCTGACTCATCAAAAAGAACTTTTTAAATTAAAGGAAGACAGTCTTATTATCTAGCTGGCTCTTCATGCTATCTAGTTATTCTCTCCAATTTATAATTGGTGTTTAAATGTTCTATACCCTCCTCCAAGATGACACATATAGTAACAAAACTGATAACTTCACCTCTTAATACATCAAATACATGTTCTTTACATTGCTGTCAAAGCAAAGGAAGGGCAGGTTAAGATTTTTAAATCTTTATCACTACCTTTATCATTGTTAATATTAAACAAGCGTAAAAAGAACTGACTTTTAAGTATTAAGATAATCAGTAATAATACAAATATTTTGCTGAACTGACATTCATTTCCTAAATGGAAAAATAAGCTTCTTTTAGTTGTGACCCAATGATTACACGGGAACATTCTCTATACCAAAAAAGTGCAATTTCTCCTAATGCTAAAGTACTACCGAGAAGCACTGTTTTCCAAATGCAATTCACAAATCGCAATTTAGTTAGCAACTGCTACATTAAGGACTGGAGCTAGAGGGCCATTAAAAGAAAAGACAATTAAGAATTTATAAATTCAATCAATCTCATGAAACTGACAGAGTTACAATGTTTAAATCTAGTAAATAGAAATGTGGTAAAGGTCACAGTGCTCCTGACATTGTTATCTGAATGTCAGACTTAGGCAGTGTTTCTGGTCAGTGAATTCCAACTGGAGAAAGTCTAGCCTCAGATGGCTGCTTTTGCTCTCCTATTTTGTTATAAAGGCTGGAAAGCCAAAGAACCTGTTATCTAAAAGCGACCATTTGCGAAAGAAAGCAAGGATTTATTGTTCCAGGTAAAGAAGGCAGGACTTCTATCTGAGTGATCTCAGTACTATTTTGTTGCTTTTACATTTGACCTGCTCACCTACAGACAATACCTGTTGTCTTAACTCTCCAAACATCTTTCCTTTTAATTGACCAGTCTAAGTATGACACAGAAAATTTTTAATTTGAAGGACAGTAGGGGTTGTAGAAAAGCCAAAAAGTAAAGCTCTCCCATTTTTAAAATAATTCTTCAAATGTTATAGACTATGCCTAATTATTTATATGATCTTATTAAATATACTATACCAATAGAAAATGATAAATAAATTTGAGGAGCTGGTGAGACACTACAGACACAATTTGGGCTGTTTTCCACCAAACTGCTTTGAGATACCTACATATTAAACATAGCGCATGAAAATGTTCAGAGGAAAATCAAACTGCTACAATTATAAGAATTAAAGTGGCAATTTATACAGGAAATACAAAGCACACAGGCTCTAAGTATAATTTTGTGCAACAAACTATGTGTTGTATAATAAGCGCATTTCATTAATGCTTCATTCTAGCAGCAGCATCATGACTATTATTTAGGCTGCATTAGGTCAGAAACTGCTATAATGGAAAAGCATTTACTCTTTAACCTCCTAAGACTTATGACGCAAGGAAAAGACTGAACTTTTACATCTGAGGTTATAATTTCATATGCTGAACAGTGAGCACAAGTCATGTACTGTTTTAGCTATCTCTCTTAAGGGTTAGTGTTGGAAATTTGAAACACATTTCACGGTATTAAAGAAAAGCAGTTGGGAGATAATTTGAACACTTTGTCAAGACAAATCTAAACAAATATGATGTTTTAATAAATGTTACCAACTATTAATTAGAAACAAATGAGATTAAATATATAGAGAATTATATTTTCCGAAACAAACCCACCTTTTGGTGGAAGTGTCACTGTGCTTTATAATTGTAGATTTTTCAACAACTGAAGCTCTGGAATGAAATTTACTGATCAATCCATTTTAAATAATCTTTCACATTATCAAATTTCATCAGTTGATGTGTTTTAGTGTAGTTTTATAGTAGTTCATAGAGAGAATGACCCATCTCCCTGCTCTTTCTTAGCAAATCATTGATAGCATGAAAAGAAATGTTTTCAAACAATGACTTTGCTTGAGGCTGTAAATTGCTCTTGTGCCCTGACTTAAATAGCTTTCCTAAAAGATATTTCAAAGAAATCAAACAGCAAGAAAGAAAAGGTAAATAACTCCAGAAGGCAATGAAATAGTGTGATGTGAGCCTAGTTTAACATATAACTCGTTTACACAAACCAACCATTTTAGCCAAAAACTACTGCCCTTTAAAAAATAAAAAGGGGTAAATAAACATTTGCTAACTTGTCTGGAAAAATTGGATGATAATATCTTTATATTTATCACTTCATTTATCCAGGCTTATAACACAAACCATAGCCATATTATTTGTGTCCTCTAAGTTGACTATACTACACGAACAGTAAAGTTTGCTTTTGAGATCTTAGAAGCTTCTAGGAGCGTAAAAGGTACACATGTGTAAAGGTTGAATAGGTTTGTAGATAAGGACCTAAAAGTTTGATGTAATCAGAGCTATAAGTTAAAGCACATATATCATTCAATTCTCGTCCTACTCACAAATACATTGTAAAAAATATCAAGGATAGTTTTAAGCAGAATCACCTTGAGAAATCCATATTTCTTGACATGGTACTTTTATATGAGATTGTGTTAATGAATTCTTACTTATCCATAGAATCCTTTTAAAAATAGAATTGTCCAATGACTTGATAAATCAGGTTTAGTCTGACAGAAATCCAATATGCAAATACTTATAGAGTGCTCTTTTACAAATAGTCACTCCTGTCAGTTTGAAAAACTGAAAATCAACAAAAGAACAGTGTAAGTATACTTGACCTTATTGCCTAATGTCTGTCAAGAATGCCATGGCAGGTCGATTTCAAATTTGTGAAACTGACACTTAAAAATGTATAGTACATCTTCAGTCCAGTTCCCTTAAGTGCTGACTAAAGTAGCCCCAGCCTTGGATTCTCCTTCCATACTAACTTGCACAGCACTTCCAAAGCTGGTTTAATCACACCATCAATCTATGACTAGACTCTCTTTAAAGTAATTCTGCGTCATTTATCTTTTAACCTTACCTATGCAAATAACATCCTTATCAACCCCAGAAATAAAAGTTATGAATGTTTCTACTTGTTTACCATTGACATTTACTGAGAAACTCGAATCATACATGAATTTGCACAAACCCTTATTTCTTCAGCCTTATTCCATCAGAGTTTCAGAGAATTCCTAATTAGCTTTACTTAAAGGTTTTTCTTGAAAAACCTTTTAATCAACATATATTCCTTATATCAGATGATGAACTAATAGGTTTAAAAAAAGACAAAACAAAAACTTAAAGCTGCCTATTTGATTTTTCTTAATATCTCTCTAGGAAAAAGGTTTTCTTATGCCATTACAAGAATATCTCTTGAATATAAGAGCTGCTATACAGGCCCCTAGTGGCTTAGCAAATAGCAGCAGATGAGGGGATTCCGATTATTGGTTCTCCACTTTGAGATATTCTGGATTTAAATGAGTGACAATACTGAAGGATAATTTAAAATGATTGATAATACTTTAAACAGTTTTATATAGTTATTCATATAAATAAATCCAGAATAAAACAGATCACTGGATTTCATTACTTGAGCAACCACAGCTTCTTTGGACCAAAAGAATTTCTGTTACATAATCTCCACAATTAAATGTTTAATTCCTCCACACTCTATATATCTTTCAAAAATAATATATGAATCATTTATATTAAAATATGACAGTGAAATATTTTTCTCCTTGAATCTAATTCCTATTATACTATTACTTTGAGACCAGATCATTTCCATGCAAAGTGCTCTCTGTCTAAAATAAAATATAGATAAAAAGTGACTGCCACTTTTACAACAGTACAGATATAAATGTAATCCCTAACAACCGCCAGTGATACAACTCACATTGAACCATACCCATTTTAAAAGAACCTACAATTAATAACACCCCTTAATCCTGATCTTCTTGCTTTCTTTCCTTCACAAAAGAAAATTCCAGGCAGGCACATTTATAGCTTTTAGCAATTTTTAACTGGACACAATCTGACAGCTGAATTCATGAAACTGACCAGCTTGTCAATTTCACACTTTGAAAGTACAATAATAGCTGATAGCATGAGGGTGAATTTAAGAAATCTGTCACAGAATTGCTAGCTACTTTGGAAAGAAAAGTACAGTACATAATTAGGGGAGGTGGGAGCTAGGGAAAATTTTCTATTGTCCATTTAAGAGGTCTGTTTCAAGATTTCAGATACTGAATACTGGAGTTTTTTTCTATCTGCTATGCCAATATTAATATCTCTTCACCCAAAAGAACGGAATGTATTTTTCAAAGTATGGTATTTAGTAAGCATTGTCCTGGTATCATCCTGTTAACACCAGACACTCTTTTTTTCAAGTTGGCATTAGCGAAAGATTGCTTTCTTTCAAAATAATGTAAACCTTAGCACACAAACCTGGTTTTACTCAAGTTGAGTGGTGGGTGTGTGCATATTCTGAAGCTTGGAAAATGGTCAGCATCAAAAGATTTGGACTAATCTCATATATCTAAGCTACAAGATGGCAAGAAATAGCACACCAAAAATATTAAGGTTCTTGTGAGACTCTGAATGTCCAATAGAAATTTAAGCTCAACTTAGCAGCAGTTACTAGTCTTTGAGAAGCTCAAAATGTGTGTTGTTAAGTTGTTGGTACTGTCTGTGGGGACATGAAAGGAAAAACAAACAAAACTTTCAGAGAAAGAAAAACAGAGGGAGCAATCCCTCAGGAATATTCCTGGGAGTTTAAGACAACAGTAGACTAGGTTGCAGGCTTACTCTGAGAATGTTGGAAAAGAAAGGAGACATTCCCGCAAGTCGCCTACTGGCAGGAGACCTGAAACAATACAAATGAATTCTGATAGTCTTTTAGAGAATGGAACTACTATTCAGAATCCTGGAATATCAAATTAATGAAAACGAATGTCAGGATGAGCGGTGTCAGAATCTTAAAACTCGCCAGGGAAGCCTGGCTTCATCTTTTTTTCATGCTGCTATACAAAATTCCACCCCATTGACAAACCGTGCAAGTTTTCTACACGCCTAGACAGACGCTACAATCAATCTGTAAAAAATCAAAGAATCTCTAGCTGTGTGTGTGTGTGTGTGTGTGTGTGTGTGTGTGTGTGTGTTTTCTTTCTCTGAATTGTTTCCTACAACTTGGACTCTTGATGATCAACGCTGCCTTCTCTTCCTCTAGGAAGGAGTCTGGAAGTCCCAATAGATTCCTGGAGCAGAACTGAGAGCTTCGATTCAACCCGGGGAAAGGTCTCCAAAACAATCCACCACCACCACCACCACTCCACACCCCCAGTGTAGACTTTGATTCCTGCTATGTCTCCTTCTCCCCACTAGTTCAGAGGTGAAGGAAAGAAAAGGAAATCAAGACCCCCTCCTCACCATAACCAAACCCTTAAAAGCAATCATCACAGCTTAGCGCCAACGTTTTTCCACCAAATTCCCTTCCCAACCCCCGGGGCTAGACAGAAGAGACCCTTCCCCATCCCAACAAGACTGACTGGCATTCCCGAG
>PVKC010048977.1:0-10799 GCA_004027635.1 Crocidura indochinensis | reverse complement strand
AAAAAAAAAAAAAAAAAACAAGAATTATCTTCTGGGTGGCGAGATAGCGATAGCATGGAGGTAAGGCATTTGTCTTCCATGCAGAAGGACAGTGGTTCAAATCCTACCATCCCATATGGTCCCCGTGCCTGCCAGAGGCGATTTCTGAGCATAGAACCAGGAGTAACCCCTGAGCGCTGGGTGTGATCCAAAAACAAAAATAAAAAAAAACAATTATCTTCCGGGGGTGGAGAGATAGCATGGAGGTCAAGCATTTGCCTGCGTGCAGGTCGGTCGTTTGAATCCTGACATCTCATATAGTCCCCCGAGCCTACCAGGAGTGATTTCTGAGCATAGAGCCAGAAGTAACCCCTGAGAGCTGCCGGGTGTGACCAAAAAACAAAACAAAACAAAACAAAACAAAACAAAAATAAATAAATAAAAAGAATTATCTTCCAATTATTTCAAAGCATTACATTTTCATAATGTTCCACTATTTTATACCCTTCATGAGCACATCAATAAGCAGAAATGTTCTGATCACCAATTACAGGGTTCATATACCTGTAAATTTACAATCCTGCTCCACTTGAATCAGAAAGGAAGAAAGGAAGAGAGGGAGGGGAGAAGAGTTGTCTTGGCAGGTACTTGCCTTGCATGCAGCTAAAACCAGATTAAATTCCCGGCCTCACACAGGGTCCCTTGAGCACCACTAAAGTTCACTGCTGAGTCAGGGTTAATTCGTTTGTTATTGCTGTTGTTTTTGCTTTTGGGGCCATACCCTGTGACGCTCAGGGGTTACTCCACTCAGATATTGCTCCTGGCTCAGGGAACTGTATGGGACGCTGGTGATCAAACTAAGGCTGGTCCTTGATCAGCTGCATACAAGGCAAACACTCTATAGCTATGCTATCACTCCGGTCAGGACTCTTGAGCATCACTGTATGTCTCTTCTACCCACCCCCCCCAAAAAAGACTCTAAATGTCTGCTAAGATTGGATGTCCTACATGATTGAGGACAGGACCAACAGAGTCAAAATTGTAGCAATGGACCCTAAGATCAGAATATAAATTGTAGCAGTGGCCCCCAAGATCGTCATTTAGCAGACAGTGACTTAAGTGGTATCTGTAGTGGTACTCGAAGTTAAGGCGGGAGTACTTTTTGTGTCTACCATAGTAAACAATGACACAAAGGTACATACTAGCATTCTTGTTCTTTAAAACCAACAATCAATCTAACAATCTAACAAACCAATGCAAAGTTGGTTGAAGGACAGTTGATCCAGCAGTTGTTTCAGGATCTTTTACTACGTGGCTTCTCATTCACTTAATGTGACAGATTGAGTGTTCCAGGTACTATGATAAGTCCTGGAGCAAATGTGGTAAACAGGACCAAGCCTTGCCTCCCAAAGACTAAAGAATGGCATGGGTCCAACCCAGATGGAAGTGGACATCAAGAGGCCTCCAACATATCCCCTCTTGCTCATTCTTAGAAAGAGCAAAAGGATTTCCAACATGTATATAGCAATTCATGCTTCAGAATCAACTAACACCAACAGACTGCTTTGCTTTCTATAATCAGACCAGGCTAGATGATGTCTAGGAATATATAACCAAATGCCATCTTTGGTCCCCTCCACAGGAGACATAGTGGCAAAATTGCTATAGAGAAAAGTAGAATTAAATGGTGGCAATAAAAAAAACCACCAGTTGGAAAAGTACACTGTTGAAGTGTGATATACAGTCTATGACTAAAACTCAATCATGAACAATTTTGTAACCATGGTGCTCAAATAAAGTAATTATTAAAAAAAATTAAAAAGGTCACTAGAGTCAAGGACATGTCTGAGCAGGGATGTGGTCTTATAATGTGAAATTCTAAATCCAATTCCCTGGACCAGCCAAACATAAATAAAGAAACAAATCAGTAATATGACTACCAGCTTCATCCAAACATTCCCCAAAGATGGTTGAGTACATAAGATAATGAAGAAGACAAGAGTGTGGCAGCCTCCTAGAGACAAAAGAGATGTCTGTGTCAGTCTCACAAGGTAAAAATGGAAGGAACCTTAGAGAAACTTGCCAACACTTTAAGACTCACTATTGGCTATCAGTTTACCAGGTAAGGCAAATGCCCTACCATGCTACCACTCCGGCCCAATACTTAAATTTTGTTGTTGTTGTTGTTTTGTATTTTTGGGTCACACCCGGTGACACTCAGGAGTCACTCCTGGCATGGGGGGCCATATGGGCTGCCCGAATTTGAACCACTGTCCATCCTGGATCGGCTGCATGCAAGGCAAATGCCCTTCTGCTGTTCCTATCTATCCAGCCCCAAGATTTATATTTTTAACATAGTTCATAAAAAGGTTTTTATACCAGTGTTAAAGAGAAAGCAAGGACTGCCTTGCTCTTGCAGTCAATCCCTGTTCTATCTTCTGCAGTCATGATTCCTGAGCAAAGGGCCAAGAGTAACACTCAGCACTGATGGGTGTGGCCCCAAAAACAATGAGAAGAAAGAAAACTAAAACGATTTAATTCTAGCAGAATATATCCAAGAAAACAGTAGGTGCATCACAATGGGCCAGGCTATAAAAGATAACAACTATGATACAGTATTCACTGGGAATCCACGATTCAGATCATCTTTATTCATTACTCCTGGCTCCATAATTTCTCTTCCTAAATAAAGCAAAACTTTTATGTTAAAAGGGGAATAAAAGGGAGCTGGAGTGATAGCACAACAGTAGAGTGTTTGCCTTGTGCACAGTTGACCCGGGATGAACCTGGATTCCGTCCCCCGCATCCCATAAGGTTCCCTGAGTGTCACTGGATGTTTCCCCCCAGAAAAACAAAACCCCAAAACACACACGCACACAAGAGAGAGAGAGAGAGAGAGAGAGAGAGAGAGAGAGAGAGAGAGAGAGAGAGAGAGAGTCAAGCCTTGGCACAGTTCGGTGGAGAGTAAATAAACCAAGAAGAGAACCAGCAATGGGTTTGTGAAAATGACTTGCAACCACTCTCAAGATACTCTCTCAACTCTCAAGTCCAGGGAACTAATATAAGATGTGATACAGCGAAGTCACCAAAATGCCAGGGTTTAGGAACTTTAAAAGATGCAAGTGATGATGCAGTGGTTACATAGGAAGAACATGTTGTCTGCACCAAAGTTTTGTGTTGAAAAGGAAGCGGAATCCCCAGCTCTCCTGCAGAAATCTCTGCACCCAGGGAGGGGTCAGGGCTGAAAAATGAGCAGAGACAAGACCAGGTTCTTTTCAGAGCTCTCTTAAATCCAGCACTTATTTTTTTCTGTAAGCTCCTCAGGGACTCAAAAGCACCTCAGATCTGCAGGCTTTCCTGCCGAGTTGCCACGATAAACAACCCATAGATTTACTTTACCAACAGACTGGATAGGCCTAAGGGGGTGTGAGTGAAGTGAATCTCATACACACAGATGCTTGTTCTTGGAAAGGGCCCGAGAGCAGCTTTATGACCTGAGCCTGTACCTGGCACCAATGCCTGTAAAGGTAACAACCATACAAACATCTTGTTCCTCACATCTACCTCCCCATGAAATCTAGCAATCTCCCCACCTTAAAAAATAAGAGTGAAAGCTATTTGCTGTTCAACTCACACCCTTTGAAATCCAGATCTCACCGAGCTAAACGAAACAGCCAGTATCATGGCACTAGCATCTTTTTTAATGATGTGTTTTAAACAGGCCTTGAATTTTGGATGCTTAGTGGACTGTTCCCTACCATCTATAATAATAATAATAATTCATAGAGTACATTCCCTACTCCTTTTTTCTTAATCTTTTATTTTCCATTGAGGAGAGCATTTCACCAGTGCTCAGGGACCCAAGCTATCTCCATGAGACTCTCAGTCAACTAACTGGGCAGCTTCAGTGCCAGGAGTCAGAATGCAGCTCCAAGATCTTGGATGCCAGGACAACCATGGTCATCCCTGTAGCACCCAGAGGAACTAACTATACCTTGTTATTCTATCTAGGGGGACCATGTAGTGTCAGAGAACAAACCAGGGTCGGTAGCATGCAAGGTCTTTTTTTTTTTTTGTTTTTGGGTCACACCCGGCAGTGCTCAGGGGTTACTCCTGGCTCCATGCTCAGAAATTGCTCCTGGCAGGCACGGGGGACCATATGGGGCACCGGGATTCGAACCGATGACCTTTTGCATGAAAGGCAAACGCCCTACCTCCATGCTATCTCCCGGGCCCCTTCTTTTATTTTTTTTTATTTTATTTTATTTTTTTAGCATGCAAGGTCTTAACCCTGTACCAACTCTCCATCTCCCTCCCCATTCTCTAAAGATTTAAAGCAAATCTGTTTACAGAAAAACGGTGACTATTTACAGCTTACAAAACATTTCCAAGTACCTTATTTAATTTATTCTTTATAGCAACTCAAGAGATGATTTATTATGAAGAGCATTATGAAGAGCATTATGAGCATTTCCACTTTATGGATATGGAAATTTGAATAAGATTACAAGAGCTGGGACTCAAATCAGATTTCATACTACAAATTTCCAGTGGACTTTTTTAAAAGTAGAATCAAGTCAAATTTAACACAGATCTGAAAATAAGACACATAAAGGCAAGCAATTATAATGAAGACAACTGTTTGGCCAAGAAGCTATGTTCTCTAGATCGACAAATGGTGAGCTTGATTATGATTTTTCTAAACACAAACATCATATATACTTTTCTAAACACAAACATCATATATAACTTTTCTAATGTAAAGCACATGGCTTTCTTCTGCTCTACTATTTCACATTTGGCAGAAAATAGAGCTTTAGCCTGCAGTACTAGACTTCAAAAAAACATTTGAATTAGCATAGTCTAAAATATCTTGCTCATGAAGTTCGTACAAGATAAAGTAAATAAAACTGAAGCTGGGGAACATCTTCACTTGCAATAATAAGGCAGATAAATCACTCACATGCTCCCTGCATACCCCATACGTGGTGTGTCTAATGTGGTGAAATTAAGCTTTCTTTTCCCCTCCTACTCATCCAAGAGAGTAAATTAATCAAATGAAACCCTTCTGAAAAAAGCTTTGTGGTATTTGCAGATTCAGCTACCAGGTGAAACTAAAATGGCAACTGATAGCAACAATTGCCTTGGGAGGCAGAACAAATGAAATTTAATGTGTGAAAAAAAATTTTTTTGGTAGAGCTAGAGTAATAGTACAGTGGGTAGAGAGCACTTGCTTTGCATAAAGACAACCTAGATTCGATCCCCGGCATCCTATATGGTCCCCCAAGCCCGTCTGGAGTAATTCTTGACCACAGAGCCAAGAGTAACCCTTTATCTTTGCCAGGTGCTGCCCAATGCCCATCCCCAAACATTTTTTTAATAAATTGCTTTAACCAGGACATTTTTAGAATAGCCATGCAAATCAGGTCAAAGCCAAAACTTACCTTGTGCTCCAAAAAGAAGCTGAAAAACATTTTTTTCTTAAATAAGGAGTTGAAATGTTTTACTACAACACAGAATGTTCCTGACTTCCTAATCAATAAAAAGCAAAATGTCTTTCTCCATCAATTAGCCAATGAAAGGACTCAATTAGCCCATCAATGCGTAAAAGTACATACTCTACTGAATGATGAAGTGGGAGGCAGAAAATTTGTGTCTTCTGTAGCTTCAGAACCCCTTCCTGAAACATGCACCAACTCTGCTCCCCAACTGTCTGCAGCCCCCACCCTAAGCTCTTTCTGTGAGCTCCCTTCACGCTAAGGATTGTAGCCTGTTTCTTGACTGGTTTGAGGACCATATCTAGAGGTGCATGCTCACTGAGGAGACACGCTTGTCTCTATGCTTGGGGACCTTATGTGATGCTGGAACTAAAACTGGTGTCAGCTGCTTGCAAGGAAAATAGTACTGTCTTCTATAGCACAGAGGTAGCAAACTCTTTTTTGTAAAAAAAAAAAAAAACTTTATTTATTGATTAATTTTTGGACCACACCCAACAGTGCTCAGGGGTCTGCACTCAGAAATCACCCCTAGCAGCCTGGGGAACCATACGAATGCCAGGAATCAAACTTAGTCCGTCCCAGGTCGGTGGCATGCAAGGCAAACGACACACTGCTGTGTATTTCTCTGGCCCCAAACTCTTAATTTCCATTTTACCCCCCATTACAAGAGTGAAATCTCCCAAAATCTTCTTTCTCAAGGAATCTGATGAGTTTGAGTTAAATGAACTCAAATACTATTTTTACCATTCTACAATACTTGTTTCCCTGTGCATTGTTCTACAGCCATGCTCACATCAACTTCTGCTTCTCAAGTGAAGCCAGAGAAGTCAGTTACCTGCGTTACACTGGTGATTCTCAAGCTTACTCCTAATACTGAGAGCAGTCTATTGGTGGGGTGGGAGGGTGGAGAGGGAACCTGGCTCTGTCTCAAGGATCACTCATATCAGGGATCTGGGGTCTATCTGTGGTGCTGGAGATTGAACATGGGCCCACCAAGTATAAGTTAAGCACCCTACCAACTGCTGTACTATTCCTCATGCCCCTTGATTCTAATTTTTGCTTAAGCAGCCTCAATTGAAAATTTAGCTCTAAGGGCTGAAGCACACAGCTGGTATGCATAGGGTCTAGGCTTTGAGCACTACTGGGTATTCTTGGTGGGCCCATAGTATCCAGGGGAGGCCTTAAAAATAAAACTAAACAAGTAAAACACGAATTAAATAAGATAATATAGCACATTCGTTAATATTATTTGCCTTGATGTGGCTGCAGCAGAAACCGTGGTTTGACCCCAGCACAGTCAGGGGTGGCTTTTGAGCAGAGAGCTGCCCCCCACCCTCCCAGCAACTACCTAAATATTCTCCACAGAACAAAAAATGCAGTCTGCATACAAAGCGACCAAAATAAAAATACCCGAATGGAATTCAATGTATTGAATTTGTATTAGTTGCCTAGGAACAAATGCATTTTATTTCAAAGTATCTTTCTTCAGTGGAAAAGGTCATGGTAATTTTCAGAGTGGGGAGAGCTCCAAACTCAGTTCCAAGGACATGCTGAGGTGAGCACGGAAGTCTCAAGTTCAATGTCACAGACAGAGCAAGAGGTGGGCAGAGTTTAAAGACTAGAGGAGAGACTGTGTTCTTCTTCCCTCAAATTGCATCTCTGTTGTTTTTTAAAATCTAGGTGACCTTTAAGTTAAGCAAAGTACATCTTTCTAGTGCTTCTGGTGAGGCTCTAATCCCAAAATGCTGTGTTCTTGCTGCATCTTTCTCTTTGTAGTTTAATTTCAGTGGACTACAGAAGGAGGGAGAAATAACAGGACAGGAAATGTAAGGTGTAGGTGTGGCTCCTAAAGATCCCATTTACTTATGTAATATCTAATGACAGCAGCCGTATGGATTTACAGTCTTCTCTGCAAGGGTCTAAGAATCCCTCATTTCTTAAAGGGAAGTGGAAGGTCACAAGGACTTAGTAAAATAGATTTAGAGGCTCAGACACTATCACCCACCACCAGGAAGCCCAAAGCTTAACGATGCTCCTAAGACATGCTGAGTGTGCTCTCCCCACTTTTTTTGATGTTTGGGCTTTATCCAGCTGTGCTCAGAACCTTCTCCTTCTGTGCTCAGGGATCACTACTGGCAGGCTTAGGGAACTAACTGGATACTGGGGATCAAACCCCAGTCAGCTGTGTGCAAGCCAAATGCCCTACCCACTGTATTAGCATAAGCCTCTCCCCCAATTTTATTAAAAGGACATCAGAAGTAAAGTCTTGACTAGGTAGACAAATGAACCACTTGTCCCCACAAAAGAGGGAATCTGGGACAAATATTTAACCCATGGAAGCACTTTTTCTTTTTTATTTTCTGGGTTCACACCCAGTGGTGCTCAAGGGTTACTCCTGGTTATGCGCTCAGAAAAATCGTTCTTGGCTTGGGGGACCATATCGGATCAAACCTACATCCATCCTAGGTCAACTGCATGAAAGGCAAATGCCTTACCACTGTGCTACCACTCCAGCCCTGGAAGCACTTTTTCTCAAGAAGAGGGAAGTAAAAGCAACTGACCAAAGGCATTATTTACTTTTGTAAAATTATGTAAATTATTATTTAAATTTGTAAAATTATGTAAACTTGTAATTCCTCAGTGCAAAGCTAGGAGTAACCCTGAGAACCATAGGGTGTGGTTCAATACAAAACAGAAATTGAAAAAAAAAATCTCAAGGCAAAAGAAAGCTGCAAAAAAGATAAGCAGCATTAAAAAGCGATTGTAGGGGCCCGGGAGATAGCATGGAGGTAAGGCGTTTGCCTTTCATGCAAAAGGTCATTGGTTCGAATCCCAGTGCCCCATATGGTCCCCCATGCCTGCCAGGAGCAATTTCTGAGCATGGAGCCAGGAGTAACCCCTGAGCACTGCCGGGTGTGACCCAAAAACCAAAAAAAAAAAAAAGCGATTGTAAACAGCTCTCAAGAGCAGTCCAGGAACTGATTGGCTCAAGCATTAGCTTCTAGAGTCAGTCAAAGCTTGAGAAATGTGGAACCTCCTTCCAGAGGAAATCCGAGATTGTAGGAGACAGCTCAGCACCAGCAAGGGGCGGGCACAGTCACTAATCACTGCAAATTCCCACCCCTGCCGGACAGGGCACTGTTCTGAAAGACATTCAAGAAACAAGAGATAGTACAAAATATCACAGGGACCTGTGTCAACTGGCACCACATAGGGTCTCCAGTGGACCACCAAGAGTGATCCCTGAGCACAGAGTTTTTATTTGAGCACCACCCTAAATAAAAAAACCTCTTTCTTACCATGAACTAGAGAAACTAGGGCCCTTAGCTACACCAAACTGAACAGATGGTTCTAGCATTCAAGTTTCCCAGCTAAAAAATGCCAGACCTGATCAGACTGCCCCAAAGATTTTCCTTTTATTTTTTTAAGAAAAAAAAAAAAAGGTGTAATCAGTGGAATCATTCTCTAGTTTATACATGTTAAGGTTTTAAATTGAGGTTTGTCAACTTCAAAAATAAAATCAGAAATCATCTTTGTTCTGAAAAGGCTAATTAGAAAAATTTCGAATCTCTTTAATGTCACCTGAAGGTGACCTTAAACTCTAAATTCTTTCTGGGTGTAGAATGAAAAATACTGAATAAAATACTAGTTATGTAATAACAACAAAATGTTGTTTATTCATAATAAAATATTTGCCCAAGTTAGAGGGCTAGGAACTTAAGATTCCGACTTCTTTCTACACAAGGAAGTATCTCATTATTTTCTTCTCCCTTGGACTTAGATAAACAAATAGGCCCTGTTTTAAGAAGACTTGATGTTGATACAAACATGTTTTCCTAGATTGTTCCTTACAAAAAAAAGTGGGGGGAGGCCTGAGCGGTGGCACAAGCAGTAAGGTGTCTGTCTGCCTTGCCCTCGCTAGCGTTGGATAGTCCGTGGTTCGATCCCCCCGCATCCCAGATAGTCTCCCAAGCCAGAAGCGATTTCTGAGCACGTAGCCAGGAGTAACCCTTGACAGTCATTCGGGTGTGGCCCAAATATAAAACAAACAAACAAACAAAAAACAAACAAAAAGGCATATGTATTCACTTCAAAGCATCAGACTATAATGTGAAAGCCATGAAGATGAGAAAGCCATTTGATATTTTTTGTTTGTTTTTGTTCTTTAGCTTTTGAACCACACCCAGCCTGCTCTGGTCATTCCTGGTGCTGTTGGGGGTGGTAGAGTGGGAGGAAATCATCTACGACATCTGGGATTGAACCCAGATCAGCTTTGTGAAAGGCAAGTATCCACTGTACTATGACTCCAACCCAACTGTTTAATTTTTTTAAGTATACAGAATACTCAAGCTTGAATCATCTGAAACTCTCATTCATGACTTCAGAATCTGGTGAGTTAGCTCTTTGCCATTGCCTTTGCCTTTTATATTCATGTCAGAAAATGGGTCTGCCTGACAGTTTTCTTACATTACCTGTGAGGTCAGATGACAAGGTATGAGAGGAGGAAGAGTGAGAGAGGCCCTCATAGTGATAATACTAATCATTGGTAAAGGGGATCATTCCTCAGGTCCCCACTTAAAGAGAAGGACTTCAGCCTCTGGGAACATATTCAATAAGCACTGGCTGCCCAGGGACTGCAAAATGTCTGGAAATTAGAGTGATTTTACAGTTTCCTGCTTCCCATGAATTTTCGTTACAGCTTTGTCAAATTGACTGGAGCTGGGGAACTAGCTCAATGGGTTGGCATGCAACCGATGATTTGGTGGTACCGAAAGGCATGGCCTTCCTGAGCACTTGCCCCACCCCATAAAGCCAGGACAAGGGGCGTGGCTCAATAGGTAAGCATGGCTGCACAAGAGATTCCCTGGCACCAAGAGACATGAAAAAGCAAGACATAACAAGATTCCTGCAGCAGATAATAACTGCAGGTTTCAGCTAGCAAGGGGCACAGTTTAGCTCCTATAGCCAAGTTACAATAATATGTGAGGAGTTACTCCATACAGCTCAGCATCACCTTACAGTTTACAAAATACTTTTGTTTGTTTTGGTGACACACCTGGCAGTACTCAAGGCTTACTCCTGGCTCTCTGCTTGGGGATCGCCCCTAGTGGGGCTTAGGGAATTCTGTGCTGTGCTGGGGTTGAACCAAGATAAGTACCTTCCCCTACTATCTCTTCAGCTCCAGTGTGCAAGATGTTTGTTTTTGAGCAATTTTATCCTGGGAGTCATCTTTTTCCCCCTACTAAGATTCTGAGCAAAGCCCTGGGTCTCATATCTAAATCCCTTTATCCCAGTGAGCACAACCACTTTGCTTTCACTTTT
>PVKC010048976.1:0-10717 GCA_004027635.1 Crocidura indochinensis | reverse complement strand
ATATCTTGAAGTGGTAGAACATCTGACTTAAAGGTGAAGTGACAGGTTTTCTGCCTTTTTGTGGCTCCTGGCACCACAAATGTATGATCTCTGGAACATTGCAAACAAAGTGTGTGTAAAACCAGAACCAATAGTTTGAACCCTGGACACCTCAATGATAAAAATGAAGTATATTAAATATGAAAGTAAAGAAATACTATTAAAAATTATATTCAGGGGCAAGAGTGGTGGTGCAAGTGGTAAGGCATCTGCCTTGCCCATGCTAGCCTAGGACGGATTGCAGTTTGATCCCCTGGCATCCCATATGGTCCTCCAAGCCAGGAGCGATTTTTGAGTGCATAGCCAGGAGTAACCCTTGAGCATCACCGGGTGTGGCCTAAAACACAAAAACAAAAAAATATTCAAAATAAGGGTCGGGTGGTGGCGCTGGAGGTAAGGTGCCTGCCTTGCCTGTGCTAACCTAGATTCAATCCCCAGCATGTCCTAGAGTTCCCTGAGGCTTATTAGTTATCCATGAACACAGAACAAAAATACATTGCACATTTTGGATGTGCCCCAAATAAAAAAATAAAGAAGTGTTAACATGTATAGTTGAAGTTGAAGCAAGTTTTATCTTAGTTGGCAAGTCAAACACCTTTATTGTACAATAAGATAAAAATAGTTAAATTAGGGGCTAAAGAAATAGCATGGAGGTAAGGCGTTTGTCTTTCATGCAGAAGGTCATTGGTTCGAATCCCGGCATCCCATATGGTCCCCCGAGCCTGCCAGGAGCGATTTCTGAGCCTGAAGCCAGGAGTGTGACCCTGAGCAGTGCCGGATGTGACCCCCCAAAAAGAGTTAAATCACTAAAGTCCAACTACCACTATTTTCAGGTGCCATGATATTTTCAGAGATCTTAATGACTCTACCAAAACATCAATAGAAAGAAAAGTAAACCTATAAAGTGAAAAAGCAGGCCACAAAGTCAAATACATAAGTGTATCACATCTTTATATGTAAAAGAAATGAATAAAAATAAATTATAACTGTCTATTTATGATAGCATAAAAAATTCAAGCATACAGGATTCAACTAAGGAGGTGAAAACTATAAAACAGGGAACCAGAGATATGGTGATCAATGTACTTGTCTTGACATGGATTCAGATTCAATCCCCAGTATCACATATGGTCCCCTGATTCCAGCCAAGAGTGATCCCTTACACAGAGCCAGTAGTCCTGTCCTGAGCATGGCTGGGTGTGGTACCTCCCCAAAATAATGATAATAATAATAATAATAAAATGACCATCTTACCAAAATAGTTTATAGATGCTAAAAGTCCCCTCAAAATTCCCATAGTGTTCTTTAGGACATAGAAAAATATTACATAAATATAAGTGAAGTTATAGAACTCCTAAGATAGCCAAAGAAATTCTGAAGAATAGAAAGATAAGTGGCACTATATTCACAGACTTTATAAGGAGTATAAAGACTCTTTATAATCTTTATAATGATTATGTAAGTGGAATAATGGAATAAATAAATAATTTCCGATCAATGAAATAAAATTGAGAGCCCAGATGTAGACTCTCAAATATATGGAAAGTTAGTATATAGCAAAGGGTTAGATGTATTAGTAAAAAAGAATATCTTCTTCAAAATATGATGGAACATAAAAAGGGGAAATTAAACTAGGCCCTCTTTCAGGTCTACGCACCAGTTAGCTCAAAATGGATTAAATGCCTAGTTATCATACATACATCAATAAAAATCAATGATAGGAAAAAATAGTCAAAATCCTTGTGGGGCCAGTGAGGTGGCACTAGAGGTAAGGTGTCTGCCTTGCAAGCACTAGCCAAGGAAGGACTGCGGTTCGATCCTCTGGCATCCCATATGGTCCCCCCAAGTCAGGTGCAATTTCTTAGTGCTTAGCCAGGAGTAACCCCTGAGCATCAAACTGGTGTGACCCCCCAAAAAAACCCTTCATAATATTAACCTTAGAGGAATCTTCAGTGTGGCAACCCTATTGAAAATATATATAAAAGCAGAAATTATCAAACAAGACTAGATAAATATAAAAGCTTTAGGCATTTTTAAAGAAATGAGGCCTGAAATAAAAACTACTGAGTAGTAGAAAATATTAATACATCAGACAGCATACAAAGGACTAGTGTGTAAAGATACTGAAAGCCTTTACGTACAAATAGAAAATATTGAAAGCACTTACAACAATAGAAAATCAGGAGAGAGATGCAGCAAAAATAGCAAGAAAGAGAGAGGCAGCAAATAGCTTCGCAGAGAAGCACATGTGAGAAAAAGCATATGGAAGAAGGGTCATGAAAAAAAGCAAGCTGACTTCGATGAAAATTTAAATGACTGCTTGTGAATTATTTCTCCACTGTTACCCTTCTTCAACACACCAGTGCATCCAGTACTATGTTAGATAGAAATGGCAAGACTGGGCAGTCTTATCTTTTACCAGCTTTTGGGATAAACACTTTTAATTTATTTCCATTGAGTATAATATTTGTCATTGTCTTATGGTAAATGGCCTTGACTATTGAGAAAATTTCCTTCCATTCCCATCTTGTTCATTTTTTATCATGAGTGGGTGTTTGATTTTATCAAATGATTGTCAAATCAATATATATAGTGATTTAATCATATAGTTTTCATTTTCTCTTTTGTTGATATGGTGTATTATATTGATTGATTTGCATATGTTTAACCATCCTTGCATCTCTGGAATGAACCTACTTGGTATGACCTTCTTGATAAGGCATTAGTTCCTATTTGCTAGGTTTTTGTTGAGAATTTTTTGCATTTGTGTTCACAGGGATATTGATCTGTAGTTTTCTCTTTTTGCAGTGTATCTATCTAGTTTTGGTATCAGGATGATGTTCACTTTATAAAAACTATTTGGGAGTACTTCTGTTTTGTCAATTCCTGGAAGAGTATTGATAGTAGGTCCTCTTCAAAGGTTTGAAAGAGTTCATTAGTGAATCCATCTAAACCTAGACTTTTGTTTTGGGGAAGACTTTTGATGACCGTTTTCATTTATTCTATAGTGATAGGTCTGTTTAGATAAGTTACATTATCCTGGTTCAACCATGGAAGATTCTAAGAATCCAAGAATTCATCCATTTGTTCCAAGTTATCATGTTTTGTAGCACAGAGTTTCTCATATTTGTCTCTGATTACATTTTGAATCTCTGTAGTATCTATAGTGATCTCCCCCTTTTGATTTCTAATTTGGTTTAATCAGTTGCTCTCTCTCCCTTTCTTTGTTAGTTTTGCTAGTGATTTATCAATCTTGTTTTTTTTTCAAAGAACCAACTTCTGTTTTTATTGATTTTTTAATTGTTCTTTGAAGTTTCACTTCATTAATTTCTGCTCTAAAGATTATTTCCTACTGCCTATCTATTTTTGATTCATTTTGTTGGTCACTTTCTAACCTTATAAGTTGGGTCATTAAATTATTTATGTAGGCCCCATCTTCCTTCATGATGTGTGTTTGTAAAGCTATAAATTTTCCTCTTAGTACCGCGTTGGCCATGATACACAAATTTTGATAAATTTTTCTTCATTCTCATTTGTTTCCAGGAATCTTTTGATTTACTCTTTTATTTCACCTCTGACCCTCTAGATGTTCAGTAGTGAGTGGTTTAATTTCCAGGTGTTAAAGTTTTTCCTCTCTGTATGTTTTTAGTTTACTTCTAATTTCAGTGAATTATGATTAGAAAAGGGAGTCTGTACAATTTATAGCCTCTTGATTTTATGGATTTTATGTGGGCTGGCATATGGTTTATCTTGGAGAATGATCCATGTGCATTGGAGAAGAATGTTTTTCCAGGTTTCTGGAGATGGAGTGATCTACATATATTTACTAGTCCACTTTCTTCCATGTCTCTTTTCAGAGTTAGTATATTCTTGTTTGGTTTCACCCTGGTTGATCTATTAAGGGGTGACAGATTAGTCTTGAGGTCTCCCCTCAATTACTGTTGATATTGATGCTTCTTTCAGATTTGTCAACAATTGTATTACGTATTTTTCTGGTCCCTTATTGGGTGTACATATGCTTAGGAATATGATTTCTTCCTGTTGTACATATCCTTTGATTAGTAAAAAAATATTAATCTTTGTCACTTATAACTTTTCTGAGTCTAAAGTTTGTGATATTAAAATGGTTACACCAGTTTTGGGGGGGTTAGGCCACACATAGTGACATTCATGGGTTACTCCTGACTCTGTGCTCAGAAACTGCTCCTGGCTTGAGGGACCACATGGGACGCCGGAGGATCAAACCGAAGTTCGTCCTATGCTAGTGCACACAAGGCAGATGCCTTACCTCTTGAGCCACTGCTCTGGCATCCACTCCAGCATTTTTTAATAATATTTTATTTAAACACCTTGGCTACAAACATGATTGTGGTTGATTTTCAGTCATATAAGAGTGTTGTGTAATTTTTGTAATATTGTTTTTGCCTGTCGTCCCACTTGGATCTTCCAGGTGGGTGTGATTAAGGAAAAAAAAATAAATAGCTTGTTGGGGAGGCATAAGGGGCTTTTTGCCAAAGCTGACGGCTGGGTCAGAGGGTTGATTGAACTGTCGTCAGACTGACAAAAAGTCCCTTATGTGTATGTCCATTGAGTAGAGCTGCAGCCATGTTCCTCTGTGTGCCCTTCACAATTTAACTTTAAAAAGGCCTGTTTTACTGAAAGACTAGTAGGCAAAGGGTGGTGGTATGGGATATAGTCTGAATACATGGTGTAGGAAGGGTGAGATTGGGTTTAATCCTGATTCATTGTATATTTGAAACTCAACTAGAAAGGAGTTTCTAAATAACGATGGTTTCAATGAAATAAAATTGAAAAATCTATTTCCACCACATCCCTTTTTCTTCATTCATCTCAACCCTGCTTAATCCTGTTTCTAAAGTGAGCTGTATTATTTACTTACATGAAATGAATTCATTTTTATTTCAAAACCTATTTCTTTCTCATTCTTATAAATCTAAGGGCTTCTGGATACAATGCAATTGGGAAATGACCTTTTTACATTCATGATCGGGCATGTGACAAGTTTTTAACTTGAAATCAAACAAAGTAAAAGTTTTGCATCTTTTTCTGAGAAAAAATTAGAGTTCTGCTTTTACTATCACAGTATATTCTACAAAAAAATCATGTACTATTTAATGTTGATGTAGCTTTGAATTAATCTTGGCATATTATACAAATTAAAATCTTGTTTTGCATTTTGAAAAATTGCAGTGTAAATAAAATGCTAACGAATCATTCAAACTATTAAATTAGAAGTGATGTAAGTCTCCCTTAAGTAATTTACTATATAGGCCATTTATAAAGACAGACTTTGCTTATTTCCCTTTTTATAGGAGACTAATAGGAGGCCATTATCCTTTTGGAGTGATGAGATTTATGTACATAACTTCCATTAACATTAATAAGTATACATGTAAATCACTAAGCACCGATACTTGGCTATTTCAGTTAAACATAATTTTTGAAAAGTGGGGGAAGTAATGTCCTTAACATAATTATCCAAAGTAAAAACTACATTAAAATGACGCGGTAAAGTAAAATGTGTGATCTAACACTTCACTTTAATTTTTCCTACTTCCTAAGTTATTAATAAGTATAACAATAAGAAAGCAAGCATAAAGGTAGATTAGAGTGACTGTTTTTGAAAAGACAGTAGAGAAGACATTCTTTACATAATATGTAAGCACATTGACATAGATCATTAAATGAACAGAATAGAATCACAATAAAAGCATACTATTCTACTCATATGGCAAATGTTTGCTACACTTGTACCTTAGACTAACATACGATTTGCTTAACATTGTAATTGTATTATTTTAAATACAATGTCTTCCAAATGTTCTATTACTCCGGGTACTTTTTAGTTGTTATGTAGCTGTTCATACATATGGGCGTCTCAGAATCCTTGGCACAATTTTATGAACCTCCAAATATCTTGTGCAGATGGTTACATTTTAGCTTTTCATTCCACACATATAGAACTTTCATGTGCTTAATGTAAAGCAAGGCTTAGCATGTCAAGTTCTCTTGTGTGACAAATAGTTGCATATAAATGAATTCACCGGATACACATTAAAACAGAACAGAAACATTTAATTTCTCAAGAACATGGTACTATGAATCCAGAAGTCTTTCCAATATTTGCAGATATTTTACAAAACCAGGATTCACTACTGGTAAATAAAATACATTGTATCTTCATGGTTTTGACAAGAAATGCCACACAATCTCTAGTAGGATATAAAATGCATGTCTGTGTAAAGAACATTTGCAAATGTGTTTTAGAAATGTTCTGTTTCAGATAAGATGCCTTGTTACTGAGACAGCAACGCATTCTTTAAATAGAGGTTGAAAATGAGGCAGAAGCTAAATTTTGCAGTACAAAACTAATTGTGTGTTTTATTTTCATTTAACAGATTAAATAAACTTCTATCCTTTGCTATTACTCTTCTGATCCTTATAAATATGACAGTGTCAGAGTACATTCAGGGACTCCACTTAATTGAAAAAAAAAGATGGCTACAAAAAAAAACAAATAAATAGGAAAACAAAACAGTTTAGGAGATTTAACTATTGATATTAACAAAAAGTTTTACTAGGGAATGTTTAAGGAAGCCATTTCATATTCCTTTCATAATAGATATTACATATTTTTCTTTGACTTTATACTGTATTTGTTTTAAAATCAAACATATAGAGAGGAGCCTGTACTCCCAAAAGAGAAAAGCCAAAAAAGAGAAGAAATGGATGACTGCCTCTTTGTAACATATTTTCTCCCTCAGCCTTGCATATTTGCATTAAAGTGATTGTGAATAATGTACATTTGACCAGTGCTGTCTGCAGAACTAATGCCTATTAAGGGGATGGGAAGTAGCATATGTTGTGCCTAGGGCAGAGAAAGTCCAATCACCCCCACTGTGAGAGTCTCCAACTAAAACACAGGACAGCCTGGGATTTATCCTAAATGAACCCAGCAGGGAGAAACAGGACACAGTCTCTCAGTCCACATTTAAGCTTCTGAACTAAGATTTTTAGAGTTTTGCTTCCAAAAATAACCCATCCTCTTATCATTTCATTCGCAGAGAATTGAATTTTCCCCCCTTTGTCTTATCTACCTACCTACCCTAAAACATTTAAGGGAAATCATTATGGCAAGAAATCAGACACAAGAATCAGGATGTATGTTCTTTATTACCATTTTAGCAACTCTCTCCTTTGCTTGAACTATTCCCTAGCATTATTTGACAAGACAGTTTTGTCAGTATTTGCAAAATGTTTTGGATTTGTGGTTTCACTTTTATGTTCTTTCACTCTAGTAGAAATACTCATCTATTTAAGCACTTTGCAAAACTCTACCCTCCTGTTATATAATGCCTCCAGCATTAGATTCAAACTAGCTTGATTTCTACCTGTAGTAACTTCATAGTTGAAAATACCAATTATCAGCTGAAGAGTACAATGGAAGTTGCTGAATTGTCATCTCTAGATTGGTAAACTGCCTTTGCCTCACTAACTACAGTAATACAAGAAACAGATATTCAGACAGACTGACAGAAAATGTATTTTCTGATTATTCAGTTACTAAAGGGTGGCTGATAAATTCTTATTTCAAGAATACTTGAAAGCTGTATTATAGCATGAAATGAACCTTTGCAATATAAAAATTATACGAACTTGATCCTTTATTTTTTACTTTCTTGGGGTTTAATTCCTATTCAAAGTACTGTGAGGATACTGATGTTTCAATAGTACAAAATGAAAGAAAGTTAGAAAACATTTATTTTTATTTAGTGGACTATTCATACGGTATATATTTTGATGACTAAAATAATTTCATTCTTATAAGTGGTTTGTTATTATGAAGGGTTATATCTCACAAACAGTATGTTTAGGTATTTAATTTTACTTCTTTGGGATCATAGTCACGATTTGCAGACAAAAGAACCCCCACATTCGATACCAGCTTGAACCACTGGCCAAGCTGGTTAAGTTTGACATGAGGTACTTGATGACTAGTTTCAGCAAGCTTGGCACCCCTCTTTTAGTTCCCCTAAAATTTCACTTCTAAGATGTTTCCTCATAGTGCACAATTGCTATAGTTCCTGAGATAAACCAAGTAGGTTTTATTTGGATTTGGGGGATCAGTCCTGGCTCTGCACTCAGAAATGACTCCTGACTGTGCTTGGGGGAATCACATTGGACACCAGATTGAACTAGGATCAAGCCTTGTACAAAGTAATCACCCTAATTTTTGTGCTACCTCTCTAACCCCAACATGCACATTTTGGCATTTAATGCATTCAGTGTTGTTCACTTGTGGTTTGGATATAGATATATTTTATTACTCTGCACAACCAATACACTGAAGGTCCTTGATCCCTGCTTCTATTACTTCTCACCAGACTCTTATTTCCTCCCTTGATATCTTTCTCTGTTCTTCTTCCATATCTATAGACCACAGATAAGATTATTTTGTTCAAATAATTTTATTGATTAATATGCATAGTCAAGGAATTAGGTGTTCATTGAAGTGAAAAGTATACCATATAGAAGGCAAATAAATACTGGTGCTCCAATATTTCTATGTAGTCATCACTAAACAGACAGAGGTATCTCATAATCACCCCTTCCTCTTTACCCTCAAATGTTTAATATGCTGATATCACACTTGGACTTCATGCTTTGATGTTTCCTTGACTACTAGAGTAAATCAACCATCATATGGTTTCCTAAAAATAAGGAATGGGCTCAATCTGTACTGTCTGTGATCCTTAATGGAACTCAGAAGTTCTAAATTAATTAAATGTTGTTATTTCATGATCATCATATACAATGTTCCAGGATCTTAGTCTCCATATATTTTATATCTTTTACCTACCTAGTCTTCTACGCATTTTCAAAATGCATGCAATCAAAATCTGCACCAAATAAAACATGTTTTAGACTAATTCTGTATTCAACTGTGTCTAGGAAATTAGAATTAGATATGACATAACCCGCCCATGTATCAATTTACTCCTTGAATAATCACATTTCCCTGAATTAGAATTCAGTCATCTAGAAAAAAGTTGTGAGCACTTTATCTAGTATTTAGAAGTTCAATTTTCTTTAAACTTACTTTCAGTGGCAATTATTATGTTATTTATGTCAAATATAACCATTTTATAACTAGTTAAAACCTCAGAAACTATTTTCTTTTGTGATTCACATGCTATCCAGTATTTCTGATTGATCAAATCCCTACCACCTAATCTGTTATAAGAAAGATTAAAGCTTGGTAATGGTCATTGGATGTTTGTCTAAAGTGGAGCAAGCCAAATCATAAATATAAAAAAATCTTTTCC
Source organism: Crocidura indochinensis (assembly GCA_004027635.1). Lineage (NCBI taxonomy): Eukaryota > Metazoa > Chordata > Mammalia > Eulipotyphla > Soricidae > Crocidura > Crocidura indochinensis. Next base: position 1,331 of record PVKC010048976.1, on the reverse strand, counting down.
TTAAAATAAGATATATAGGTAGCCAAATATTAATTTATGTTGGAAGTACATTAGGTCTTCACTGGTAAAAGGCTTTATTTACATTCCAAAGCAGAAAAAGAATGGAATTTTGAGCTTCGATTACACTGAAAAAAATCTTACTTTCTTTTTTTAACACAATTAAAATCTTATTTTCAATAGGCTCTTTTTTAAGTACAGAAAATCATTCTGTATACAGGAACCAGAGTGATAGGTCATTGGGTAAGATGCTTGCCATGCACATGATTGATCTGGGTTCAATACCCATCACCACATATGGTCCCAAGAGTGACCAGGTAGGATCTCTTAGCACAGCATCAGGATTTTTCATGAGCAAGGCTAGGTGTGGCCCTAAAACAAAAACAAAATATTACCCAGAATTATTATGTGCTGGATACTACTTTAAGTGCTTCACAAAATTTAACTCATTTTATCCTCATAATTACATTTAATTACTATGATTATCCCCACTTTATAGATAAGGAGAGAGAGAAAAACATAAGCTGAATAACTTTCTGAAGGTCAAGTACTTCATAAACAAAAGAGCTGGTACTCAGGTACAGTAGATCTAGAGTCTAAACTTCTCAATAAAAGTTTCTAACAGTTTTCAAGTTATAATTTAAATATTGATTTTACTAAACATACAAGAATATTATCTTCTTTAAAATAACCAAAATGTGGGGCCAGGGCAATTGTAAAATGGGTAGGGCATTTGTCTTGCACATGGCTGTCTCATATTCAATTCCCAGCACTCTACATTGACTCCTAAGCCTGCAAGAAGCTATATCTATGCACAGAGAAGCCCTGATCATCACCAGATGTGACCCCAAAATATAGATCCAGGTTTGTTATTCAATAATAAAATTATTCCTGGCTCCATGCTCAGAAATTGCTCCTGGCAGGCTCAGGGGACCATATGGGGCACCGGGATTCGAACCGATGACCTTTTGCATGAAAGGCAAACGCCTTACCTCCATGCTATCTCCCGGGCCCCCAATAATAAAATTATTAATAAATTTACAGCTTTACGAAGAAGAGTAGAATAAATGACCACATACTTGAGAGCTCTTTTTTTTTTTATCAATTCTCTAATTTGTCCTGTTTTTTTTTTTTTAAGGAGGTTGTTTGTTTTGTTTTGTTTTGGGCCATACCCTTTTGATGCTCAGGGGTTACTCCTGGCTATGCACTCAGAAATTGCCCCTGTCTTGGGGGGACCATATGGGACTCAGGGGTGGGGATCGAACTGCGGTCCATCCTAGGCTAGCGCTTGCAAGGCAGATGCCTTACATCTAGCGCCACCGCTCTGGCCCCTC